>PVKC010038196.1:0-12804 GCA_004027635.1 Crocidura indochinensis
TCTTTCTTTCTTTCTTTCTTTCTTTCTTTCTTTCTTTCTTTCTTTCTTTCTTTCTTTCTTTCTTTCTTTCTCCTTTCTTTAGTATTCCATTGTATACATGTACCACATTATCATGATCCACTCGTCTGTTTTTGGACATCTAGGTTGATTCCAAGCCTTAGCTATTGTACTAAGTGCTTCAACGAATAGTGGTATGCATACATCTTTTGGATAAATGTTTTTCTGTCCCAGGGATAGATACCCAAAAGTGGGACTTCTGAGTTGTATAGCAGCTCAATTTATAGTTTACTGAGAATAATTCATAACTGTTTTCATATGGGTTGGATCAGCCAGCTTTCCTACCAGTAATAGATACTTTTCTCACCACATCCCCACCAACAAAGATTGTTCCGGTTATTTTTGATATGTTCCATCCTCACTGGTGATGATATCTCATTGTCTTGACTTAGATTTCCTTAATGATAAGTTTATGAGCATTTTTTCATGTTGGCTATCTACTGGTCTTTCTTAGAGAACTGCCTGTTCATTTTCTCTCCTCATATTTTGATGGGATTTTTAGATTTTGTGGGTTTGACCTTTGTGAGTACTTTGTATATCCTAAGTATCAACCCTTTATCTGATGTATCAAGTGAAAAATAATTTCTCCCACTCAGTTAGCTGTCTTTTAATTTTAGCCCGTGTTTGTTTTGCCATAAAGAAACCTTTTATTTGGAGGGGGTTTGGGCCACGCCCACTGATGCTCAGGGGTTACTCCTGGCCTTGAGCTCAGAAATTGCTCCTGGCTTAGGGGACCATATGGGACGCCGGGGATTGAACCAAGGTCCATCCAGGGTCAGTCACCTACAAGACAAATGCCCTACCACTATGCTCTCACTCCAGTCCCAGAAATTTTTATTTCTTTTATTTGAAATATATTTATTTATTTGTTTTTTGAGCCACACTCTGTGGTGCTCAGAGATTACTTCTGGCTCTGCTCTGAGAAATTGCACCTGGCAAGCTCAGAGGACCATATGGGATTTTGGATTGAACCCCCCTGGTCCATCCCAGGTCATCTGTGTGCAAGGCAAATACCCTACTACTGTGTTATCACTCTGGCCCCATACTAAAACATTTTTTTTGGTTTTTGGGCCACACCCGGTGACGTTGAGGGATTACTTCTGGCTATGCACTCAGAAATAACTCCTGGTTTGGGGGACCATATGGGATGCCAGGGTATTGAACCGCGGTCTGCCCTAGGCTAGTTTGGGCAAGGTAGATGCCATACCGCTCTGGGATGCTGCGCAATATTGCAGGGGGATCCAGGCCAGCTGTGGGACACAGAAGAGACTGGGGAAAAACACTATAGGCAGCACCATCTGCATTTGAATGGAAGAACCCAAACAGAGGGTCCCTCTCTCCTAGCACACACACAGACCTGAGATGCAATTTGGGATGACAGGGGGGTCCAGACCAACAGGATCTTGAAGCGCCTGGGGGGACAACACTGTAGGCAGCATTGGCTGAGTTTGAATCATTATCTTTTCTTGTATTGTATTCTGTTGTTGTAATCTACTCATCTGTTATTAAATACTTAGGTTCTTTACAGTTCTTGGCTATTTTGAACATGCTTTACACTGAACATGGTGTGCATATACTTTTCTAATTTGATATTTGTGGGTGAGAGTGGTTTAGAGCCATATCTGGCTCTGTCCTCAGGTTATTATACTCCTGGTAATTTTTAGATGACCATATGTGGTGCCAGGGGTCAAATCAGGGAGCACATCATATAAGCAAGCACCTTAACTGCTATGTACTCTGAAAATACCAAGGAACGGAATTTCATGTGTATATGATCTTTTTTAAATGAAAATTATTTAAACACCATGGTTACAAGGTTGTTCATAACAGATAAAGTTGTTCATGATTGAGTTAAAGTCATACAGTGTACAACAACCTTCCCCAGTACACATTTCTCAACACCAATTTCCAGTTTTCCTCTCATGTTCCTGAGCTCCCCTTGTCTCTGGGGCATACATTTTTCTTCTCTCTTTTTCACTTGTATATGATTTCTTTTTAACTTTATGAGAAACATTCATATTGATTTCTAAAGACACTGGACCAGTCCAATTGACATTCCTGCCAACAGTATTCAAGGTATATTTTTCTCCACAAACTCATCAACACTTGTTTTGTGGTCTCTGTGAGATGGGTGGTTCTAACAAGTGTTAGGTGCTGATCTCATTATAGTTTTGATTTGTATTTTCTGACAGTAAGTGATGATGGATGAACATATGCTGTTTTGAGGAAGTGTCTGTTCATCTTTTCTTCCCAGTTCTTGGTTGAGCTATTGGTTTGTTTCTTTTTTATGGCCCTTTCAAGCAACACTCAGGAGCACCGAGAAGAAGATTCCTGGTTATATTCATAATGGCAGTAGGGACTAATATTTTGATGTTAGGGCCAAGGAATCCAGTGCTACATAACTAGGTGTGTGGAGTCACCAAGGGAACCCCTGGTAGTGATCAAGGATCTCACTTAAGGCCTGGTGCTTTTAAGATGTTTGCTCCAGCCCTTTAAACCATCACCCTGACCCATGCAAGTTCTTCTTGAAGATTAATCCTTTGCCAGCAATATGATATTAAAATATTTTCTCCCATTGGGGCCCGGGAGATAGCATGGAGGTAAGGCATTTGCCTTTCATGCAAAAGGTCATCAGTTCGAATCCCGGTGCCCCCTATGGTCCCCCGTGCCTGCCAGGAGCAATTTCTGAGCAGGGAGCCAGGAGTAACCCCTGAGCACTGCCGGGTGTGACCCAAAACCAAAAAAAAATTTTTTTGTTTGTTTTTTGAAAACCAGTAGTCTATCATCTAGACTTAAATGAAAGAAACTTCATTAAAGCTAGGGTTTTTTGGTATCCCCAGTGATACTTAGGGCTTACTCCTGGATATGTACTCAGAAATCCATCCTCGCTGGGGGGACCATATGGGATGCCAAGCACCCTACTGCTGTGCCACCACTCCAACCCCTTCATTAAGCTAGTATTATCTTTTTTGATTTGTTTTGGGCCACCACTCATTATAGTGTTCAGGGTTATTCCTGGCTCTGTACTCAGGAGTTATTCGTAGCAATTTTTTAGGGATCATATGCAGTGATGAGGATTGATCAAGTTCCCCCACTCAAAGTGTGCACTCAGCCCGCTGATTTATCTTTCTGGGCTAAGTTTTCATTTTTGATCTGAGTATCTCAAGCTTTACGCTCTTTGCTCATTCATTCCCAATATGGTATTACCCATTGAGGGAGGTATGCTATTAGGCCAATTTTGATGGGGGATGTTTTGGCATGTATTGAGAATGTCAGAGAAAAAGCTTGCCATCACATTAGGATACCAACCAAGACTGGAGTTTCACAATACTAGGACAAAAGCAATGTTCTCATGTATTAGCTCTATTTAATGATGATTTTTGGATGTGGTCACCAATAGTAAGCTCTCTGCGTACCATGGTTCCATCTCAAACACTGCTTAGGGGTCTCCCAAAGCACGGAGCCAAGAGTAGCCCCTGAATACCACTGTGTGTACTCCCCCAAACCAATAAATCAAGAAAGAATTAAACTGCTGTTTTTAAAGGTTATTTCTAATTTTTTCTTTTTAATTTATTTAGATCATGATGCTGCAGATGGAGTCCTGAATCCAGAAGAGTCAAATGTGAATTTAGAAGAATTAAAATGGGCATCTAGAACTGAAAGTATAAAATTATGTGGAAATAAAAGAGAATTAGATAGTTCAACAAGCATGTTAAGAATAGAACCTCAGCAGCTCTGTGAAGATGAAACAGAATCATTTCAAGTTTGTAACACTTCAACACCGACTAGTGAATATTTATTAAACATTGAGGATAAAACAGAAAGGAATGAAAATCAGTTCACAAAATCTCATGTTCAACCAACAGCTCAAATCCAGTCAGTGGGAAATATGGGACAACTTCATGGTATCACACCCGTAAAGTTATGTCGCAAAGAATTACGTCAGATTTCTGCCATGGAACTATCATTACGACGATCGGGGCTTGGACCTGGAGTTGGATCTATCACTGCTGATTCTATTGAAGTAGACAGGAAACTACATTTTAAAACTTAAAAGAGATCTTTTAATGAAATAGTTATGGAACTGATGATCTAGCTTAGTGATTTGGGATATATCTCAGTGATAGAATGTGTAGGAGAGTCTAAATTTGATTCCCAGTACCACAAACAAGCAAGCAAAAGATACCCTTTTTTAATCTTTTTAATCTGTTAAAGGTTAATCTCAATAGTAATACCCTCATAATAAAGCAGGGGAAGAAGAAATTTCTAATCTTTTTATGTACTACAGATGGTATATCTTATATAGAACATCTTGGATGTTTTAATTTACATTTTCATATTAACCAAAGGAATAGTTTCTAAGACTATTATAAAATAATAGAACACTTAAATACTCTCATTTATAAATTTGCTTAAACTTTTTTAGGTTTGTGTGATAAAAATGAATCAGATAATGAACCAAAATAAGCATCACATGTATACTATTATATAACATTAATATATAATTAATATATAAAGATATACCTTATGAAGCTATAGTCTGGTTATTTTCATAAGTACAGTTGACCCTTGTATAACATATATTTTAATTTTACTTGGTACAAGTACACATACATATATTATTTTCATTTATTATATTTTTTATAAAAAGCATTGCGATTTACAAAGTTATATTTACAAAGTTATAGTTGAGGTGTTTTTTTTTTTGTTTTTTTTTTTTTGTTTTTTTTTTTTTTTGGTTTTTGGGTCACACCCGGCAGCGCTCAGGGGTTACTCCTGGCTCCATGCTCAGAAATTGCTCCTGGCAGGCACAGGGAACCATATGGGACACCGGGATTTGAACCGATGACCTTTTGCATGAAAGGCAAACGCCTTACCTCCATGCTATCTCCTGGCCCCGTTATAGTTGAGTTTTAGACATACAATGTTTCAGTACCAATCCTACCACCAGTATCAACTTCCCTCCACCAAAATGTTTCCAGAGTTTATCCCATGCCACCACCTCCCGCCCTGAAGCTGGTTGGTAAAGTTTGGGTCTCATGATTTCTAGGACTTGGATATTATTTCTGTCCTTTGTTTTTTTTTTTTTTTTTGGGCGACACCCACTGATGCTCAGGGGTTACTCCTGGCTATGCGCTCAGAAGTTACTCCTGGCTTGGGGGACCATACGGGAAACCGGGGGATCGAACCACGGTCCGTCCTAGGCTAGCGCAGGCAAGGCAGGCACCTTACCTCCAGTGCCACTGCCCGGCCCCATTTCTGTCTTTTCTTAACCCCACCAATGCACCTGAGTTCCCTTGGCCCCTGTCCCCATTATATGGATTCGACATTCTTGAATTCAACCAGAAAGTCAATTGATTGACTCTCTAGAGTCTAGATGAAGAATCTGAATGCAAGATTTTTTTTATTATGTGGGAAGCAGTTGCACAACTTGCATTATTCCAGGGTAAGTTGAATAGTCCTTTTTATAGAGATAAAACTAAATATTGCTTCTGATTCAGAGGGAGAGTCACCTAGTGCATCTGTTCTGGCACAGTTGCAATTTTGTGACAAGATGAAGTCTGTTTGCTAATTGACATTGACTAGATTTACTGTATATGGTCCTTGATCCCCAAGCCAAGGGTGGCTTAGACCATTGCTAGGTCTGGCCCCCATAACAATAGCAAAACATAAAATAGAATCTTATAGAGTGATTTCATATAAGTTGTTTTCCAAATTCAAGTTAGTGTTAATATAAATAGTAAACTGAAAAAACAATAAGGACAAGGGAGGAAGTAACTGACAAAAGTTACAGAAAAAATTATATTTTTGCATGGACATTGTTAAGATAGAATTTAAGTTAGCTTTTAGTCCTTCAAATTATTCAATTTTCTGGGGGGAGAAAAGGTATTTTTAAAATATACTCAATTGTAGATTTGAATAAAATTAATATAAAGCAGAAAGTCCACATGTTGGGTGAGGCCACGCAGGCACCGTGTTTCTAAGACCTCAGGCCAATCAGTCAGATGAAGCTGGGTAATGGTGAAGAAATAATTCACAAGCAGTCAGTTAAAGTTTTCGTTGAAATCAGCTTGCTTTCATACTATGGTCTTTCTCACATGTGCTTCTCTGCTAACCTTTCTGCTATGCCCCTCTCTTTGCTTTTTCTCTCTATGCTGCTTATCCCACTTCTCTCCCTCTCAAGCTCTCTACTGCTTCTCTAACCAGGCCTTTTTTTTCTATTTAAAATAGCCCACCCATCCCAGGTGTGGGCAGGTCTGATCATCCAGGTGGGATTAACATCTCAGAAGAAGAGGTTAGGGAAACAGGAAGTTGAGGAGCAGGGTTACACCGCAATGATTATTCTACTTAGTTTTTAATATTAATGGTTCTAAATTGGGTGATATAAAATACTATACTTTTCCCATTTCACCGTTAGTTTTAAGAAATGCAATTATCAGTGTCAGAGTAATAGCACAGCTGGTAGGATATTTGCTTTTTATACAGCTGACCCAGGACCAACCCAGATTTGATCCCCACATAGGGTCCCAAAGCCTACCAGGAGAGATTTCTGAGCACAGAACCAGTAGTAACCCCTGAGCACTGCTGTGTATGACCAAAACTCACATACACATAGGAAAAGAAATTTTGTTTTTTTTAATGTGATAATGTATATGATAATTACAAAATTTATAACCATAAAATCAATAAAACTCATAACAGTAAAAATGTTCTAACTACCTGCTATCACTTGTGCCCACTTTCCCAAGAAATTGCTGTTCTATTTATTTTGAGTTTGCTTGTTTGGACCACACCCATTGCTCAGAGCTTACACTTAGGGATCACTCTTGGCAGGGTCAAAGAACCATATAGAGTTCTGGGGTTCAAAGTTAGGTCAAAAGCATACAAGGCAAGCACCTTACCCAAGGAGCTATCTTGATTTAATTTTACATTTAAACAGCATATTTCTATTGTCATATCTTAGTTTTTCATTTTTGCCCATTCTATAGCATCTAGTTTCCTTATATTTTATAGTTCATTTTTTCTTATTTTCATATATTACTGATTTGGGACCACACCTGCTAATGCTCAGAGATTGCCTCCAGTGATGCTCAGCACCAGAGGATTTATTACTCTAATCTGAGCCTCCTTCAGTAAACTGTTGCTCAGTTCATAGAGACATCTGTCTGAACTCAGGGCCTTAAAGTCCTCCAGGTATTTTCATAGCAGTGTCTTTGTAACATGTTCACTCTTTTTTTTTAAATTCAGTGGTGCTCAGCAGTTATTCCTGGCTCTGCATTTACAGATTATTCCTGGTGGGCTCAGGGACAATGTGGGA
The DNA here is from genome assembly GCA_004027635.1 of Crocidura indochinensis. Classification (NCBI taxonomy): domain Eukaryota; kingdom Metazoa; phylum Chordata; class Mammalia; order Eulipotyphla; family Soricidae; genus Crocidura; species Crocidura indochinensis. The sequence continues at coordinate 7,376 of PVKC010038196.1, forward strand.
TGCTGGGGATTGATCCTAGAACAGCTGCATGCAAGGCCATCACCCTACCTACATTACTATCACTCCAGTTCCAAAAGCAAATAAAACTGGGAGGGGGTGTGTGGATACATCTGGCAGTGCTCATAGCTTACTACTGTCTCCACAACCAGGAATCACCCTGGCTGGCTGAGGGGACCGTATGTGATGGTTGAGATGAAATCTAGGCCAGCCATGTGCAAGAAAAGACCTAGCCAGCTATATTATCTCTCTAGCTTCTCTAATCATAATTTATTTATATTGATGTTTGGGCCACACCCGGTGGTGCTCAGGAGTTACTCCTGGCTATGTGCTCAGAAATAGCTCCTGGCAGGCACGGGGGACCAGATGGGACGCTGGGATTCGAATCAAACACCTTAGGTCCTGGGTCAGCTGCTTGCAAGGCAAACACCGCTGTGCTATCTCTCCGGCCCCTCTAATTATAATTTAAAGCTTCTTTCTATGGAATTCATTGTTCTGTCTTTACAGGTCATTCTCTAGTATCCCGAATCCACAGTTCTTCAAACTAATCAGAAACATCAACATGGGACCAGAATGATAGCACAGGGGTAATAGCTTGCCATTCACGTAATTGTCCCAGGAACTATGTCTGGTACTTCAAATGGTCCCTCAATCCCTGTCAGAAATGATTCTTGAACACAGAGCCGGGAGTAAACCCTTAGCACAGGTGGATATGGCCTAAAAACCAAAAATCTATTCATTTTATCATGTCTCCTACTCTAGCTCCATTTCTTTGACTTACTTCCATGTGGCTTTACAAGGCCTCATTTGTTTCTTTTTATTTGTTTTTTTGCTGTTGGGCCATACCCAGCGGACCTCAGGAGTTACTCTGGGCTCTGTGCTTAGAAATTACTCCTGGCAGGCTCGAGGGATCGTACTTGGGTCTATTACAGGTTGGCTGCATGCAAGGCAAATTCCCTACCGCTGTGCTTCGCTCTGGCCCCTCATTTCTTCTACCAATAACACACTGTGTTGCACCATTTTCTCCCACATCAAACTTGCCTGGTCAAATCTCATTTTTTTGGGCAAGAACGATAGCACAGCAGTAGAGTGTTTGCCTTGCACATGGCCAACACAAGACGGACCCCAGTTTCATTCCCAGCATCCCGTATGATCCTCCCAGCCTGCCAGGAGTGATTTCTGAGTGCAGAGCCAGGAATAACCCCTAAGTGTTGCAAGCTCAAACCCAAAAACATAAGAAAAAAACAAAACAAAAACAAAAAACATCTCATTTTGTTAACCCAAAACTATCTTTTTTAAATTTTGTTAATTTTTTAAATTTTGTTAATCCAAAACTGCCTACACAGTTACAGCTGAATATAGTTTATGAGTTCCACGATAAAGTCATGATCACGCAGGTGGGCCCTTAGAATTCCTTGGAATCCTTACAGTAATTTCCTAGTTAAATCATAACCCCACCACATACATGGATTACTATTTCACTTATTCTCTTCCCTTCCAAACTCCCTACTCATGACTTTTGACTAGTGACTCCATTAGCTAGAGAAAAATGAATTTTATAACTCCAAAAATCTGCTAGACTATAATAGACTCCAATATATTAGTGTTCCAACACAACAGAAATTTAGGTTAGGGGCTAGAGAGATGGCACAGCAGTAGGGCGTTTGCCTTGCATGTGGCCAACCCGGGAGGGACCCGGTTCAATTCCCAGGATCCATATGGTCCCCAGCCTGCCAGGGGCTATTTCTGAATGTAGAGCCAAGAATAACTACTGAGCACTACTGGTTGTGGCCCAACAACCAATCAATCAAAAGAGGGTTTTTTTTTTTTAAAAGGAAAGAAATTTAGATTACATAACAGTTATATAAGTGCAATAATTACAAATTCCAGGTTCTTAAGTAGTTCTGCTTTTTTTTTTTTTTAACGAAAGAACATTGTCTTTATTCACAGATGACATGCATGGACTCTATCACTAATAAATAGTATCACTAATAAATAACAAAAATTTCTATGAGCCTAGAATTTTGTTCCACCATGAGAGGGATGAATAATTATTTTCAATATAAGGAACTGGAGAACTAGTATTTCGTTGCATGCTACTGACCCTATATACAGAATCCCCAGCACCTCAGATGGGCCCTTCAAAACCTAAAGAAGGGATCCCTGGGGCCCGGGAGATAGCATGGAGGTAAGGCGTTTGCCTTTCATGCAAAAGGTCATCGGTTCCAATCCCGGTGCCCCATATGGTCCCCCGTGCCTGCCAGGAGCAATTTCTGAGCATGAAGCCAGGAGTAACTCCTGAGCACTGCCGGGTGTGACCCAAAAAAAAAAAGGGGGATCCCTGAGCACAGAGCCAAGCTATGCCATGAGCACCGTTGGCTCTGATCAACACCTATTAAGGAAATAAGTAAAATATATTCCATGTGGTAAATAATATAAGGAAAAGAAAATAGAAAGCAGTGGAGGCAGGAGCGTTGCCTGAGTACTAGAGAAGAGGTTTCACTGAAGACCAAAATAGTTTTTATCCCTCAGATACATTAATGTTTGATACGTTGTTGACACCAACCAGCCACTCAAATTTGGGGAGAGGGTGCACATTCTGGAGTGCTCAAGGCTTACCCCTATCTCTGTACTCAGGGATCGCTGCAGGTGGGGCTTGGGGAACAGATAGGGTGTCTGGGATCGAACCTTAGTCAGCCATGTGCAAGGAAAATGTCCTCTGTTGTCTTGATAACCCCAAGTGGCCACTCATTTTAATGTAAAAACATCCTGTTGCAGGTCTCATAAATGTGGGCAATAGTTGTCTGGTATTGACATGATGCCATAGAAACCCAGGCAAGGCTGTGTGTGACTGGGCCACAGGCAAAAACGTATGTTTCCTTCCATTAATGGAAACCCAAGATGGTGGGCAGGTGCGTGATGCCTCTATGTATTTGGACAATTCTTTTAATCAACTCAAGACTTTTTGAAGGGGGATCACACCCAGTGACACTCAGGGATTACTCCTGACTATGAGCTCAGAAATCGTCCTTGGTAACCATACGGAATGCTGGAGGATCAAACCGTGCTCCATCCTAGGTCAGCCGTGTGCAAGGCAAACACCTACTGCTGTACCACCGCTCCTGCCCCAACTAAAGACTTTTTAAAATTTTTACTTTTATTTAATAAGCTATGTCATTGATATAGTTGATCATAATACATGTTTCCAGGAAAGTGGGAGCAAAATTATTAAAAAAGGAAAACAAAAAGAATACAAACAAAAACAATACAGAAATAAGCAAATTTCTGAAAATCATACCTCTAATGAGTTCAAGACATTGTCAGGTTTAGTAAGCTCTTGGTGCTAGTTGACCAGTCTCTTAGTCATTTGTGTGTGTGTTGTGTGATCAGACTCTTAGTCATTTGTGTGTATGTGTGTGTTGTGTGATCAGACTCTTAGTCATTTGTGTGTAGGTGTGTGTGTGTGGCTGGGTTCCAACACTCACTCCAAAAAAAGTTCTGGTGATATCTATACCTATATAGATATATACCTGGAGACTTGGTCAGAGTGCTGTCTCTGCAGAGAGCTGTAGGTGAGTGGTGAAGCAAGACCATTGGTGAAGCAGTGATTGCGGTAATGGGTGCAAGCAGACATGGCTTCTGCAGAGTGGGGGCTCATCCTGCTTTCTCCTCCCAAAAATGCCAGCTTTCCGCTATGTGGCTAGTTAACCCATAAATTCCCACATCCCCAGGGATTTTATTCATCTGTATGACCCTGCTGGCAGAAATAAAAGGAACCCAGGAGGCAGTTGGTATGGCAGTGGCAGGAGTAACTGTTAAGCATCACTAGACCTGACCCCTAAACAAAAACGAAAAAGAAATTCTAAATTTCTACTTTGTTTTTTGGTTTTGGTTTTTGGGTCACAACCAGCTACACTCAGAAATCGCTCCTGCAGATCGGGAGACCATATGGGATGCTCGGATTCGAGCCACTGTTCGTCATGGGTTGGCTGCGTTCAAGGCAATCCCCCTACTGCTGTGCTCTCTCTCCGGCCCCTAAATTTCTACTTTCTAAATCTTCAATTCCTCTTGGTCATACCTTTCATCATCAGCAAAGGTAATGATGAAGGTAAAGGTCCATTTGTCCATTTGCAGCTCTATCTGAGCAGTTTATCTAATTGCCATTTCTACTCCCAAGGAGATGAGGTGAAAAGCCAAGCAGCCTCCTCAGAAACAATGAAAATTCAAAACAACTACCAACCCTTCCATCCACAAACTTTATTCTCCTTTGACTCAGCCACTTAATAACTTTTCCAAGTTTTTTTTTTTTTACTTGCAAAGTTTTATCTTTATTAGGTCAAGGGGACCACCTGGGTCGGGGGAAGCTTAGTCCCCGCAACCCTTTGCATGCAACTTGTTGCAAACCAGAGCGGTAGAAGCAACAACTTCTGGGGGGGAAATTCCATTCACAGCCGTATCCTCGACGAAAACCTCAACGCAGGAAACTTTTCCAAGTTTTACCATTGACATTTCCCTGAAAGCACTTTCACTGTATTCACCTTCATGCAAGTTTTCAGGGTCCCTTCTTACTTTAAAAAAAAAAAAAAAAAAAGCCTTTCTCACTTCTCAGTCCCTTCTGGCTCTGCAAGTCTGCAGCTCTCCGTGAAAGGGGGCCAGAGAGATAGCATGGAGGTAAGGCGTTTGCCTTGCATCCAGAAGGACGATGGTTCGAATCCCAGCATCCCATAGGGTCCCCCGAGCCTGCCAGGGGCGATTTCTGAGCGTAGAGCCAGGAGGAACCCCTGAGCGCCGCCGGATGTGACCGCCCCCCTACATATTTTTTCTGGAAAATCTTCGGGGCTCTGGTTATTTTCGCGAGGCCCTCCCCGCCAGCTTGTGTCTCTGGGAACTTCGGTCTGACTCCTCTCAGAACCCGAGGCTCTCGGACACCTCAGCACCCCGCAGCCCAGGACGTTTGCCGGCGCCCTACACGGGATTTTTCGAAGCAAGTGCTCGTGAGGCGACTCGGGTCGGCGGGTGTCCGGGCGTGAAGCGGGCCGGCCACATTATGGCCGTCGTCGTCAGCTGCGAAGCTCGTGGGGAAGATACTGAGGGTCGAGAGTTGCACGTCGGTCGGTCTGTCTGACAGCCTGGCTGAGGCAGAGCGCGCGGTGTCACGAGGAGAGCCGAGCGGGCCCGGGGCAGTTTTTGGAGGGAACTGATCGAAGTGTAGGACTCGCGCCTTCCAGCCCGCCTCGACGGGCCAGGCAAGAAGAGGGCGGGTGCGGAGGAGCTCGCTTCGCGTCTCCCTGAGGGGAGGCTCCTTCTCCCGCTCGGGCTTTCCCAGCTAACCTCGAGGGGAGGGGAGGCTCCAGGCGACACCGTCCACGCCGGAGCCGCTGGACCCTGCCCGGCCCCCGGAGCTCCCTTCCTCGGGCAGGTGGTTCGGCCCG
>PVKC010038197.1:0-12794 GCA_004027635.1 Crocidura indochinensis
AAAAAAAAAAAAAAACATGGCAGGGCACATAAAGAAAGAAAAGAAAAGAAGGAAAAAACATAAATACAAATGGGGACAGCAACTTCAATAACCACACCAAAACAAAGAAATCGACAAGAAGTAGATAGGTAAATAAAAATTAAAAATAATAATAAATGAATATAAAAAATAATATATAAAAAATAAAAAATGTTTTGAGCTTTTTGCCTTTTTTCCCTCCTGCACTGGCACAGTAAATATTGGGGTCATTCGAAAAGGAATTCACTTGGCCTAAGAGATATGGCCTTGGAGTATATTGTCATGGGATTAACTATAGACTCTGTTCAGGTTCATTTACTCTCCCAGTGGTACTATTGTGGTGTTTGGAGGACTTCTGCTCCATGCTGGGTGATAAAATCAGACCTCTGTATCTAGAGATTTCAGTATCTGCACAGGTCCAGGAGTGGGACTTATGATGAAGTCTTTCTTTGTGGTTCTAGAAGTTCTGTTCCCTCAGTGTCATTTTAATCCATCTTCTGTGGTTGGTGGTCTTGGTCTTTGCACTGATCCTAGGATGGAACCTAGGATAGCGTCTTTCATTGTGTTTCCAGAAGCCCCTTTCTGTTGGAATTGTCTCTGCCAGACTCTTGGAACTGGGGAATCACGGTTGTTGTGTGGGTCGTAGTTCAAACCCTAGACTAGGACTTTTTTATTGGTCCCAAGATATATAAAGTCCAGTTATGGTTCTAGCAGCCAGTCATCTATAAATCACGATCTTGGCTTTTGGACCGACCAGAGGGTGATAAGTCTTCTGATTTTGTCTTATCATTAGCTGGTGAGGTAGGATAACCTGCTCTTAGGTCAAGTTGTTCCCATTTTCCCGTTGTCAGGATATCATATTAGGGCTGGCACTTGTTGGTGGCCCAGCAGTATTAAGGATGTCCTGGATGGGATTTTTTTTCCCGTAGCTGTTGTGAAAAACTTTGTTGTTTCTATGTCTGGGATCCAGGGTTCAAGGCTGGACAGATGGTGTCTAATCACCTGGGGTCTAAGTTGGGTCTGCATGACATATTTTCAAGGTGGGAGATATCCCTGTATTGTAAACAAGTATGAGTTCTTATCCCTAGTAGATAAAAGCTCGTTTTTATATGTAAGATTGCCCTTTGTATTAGTGTACCTTTTCAGGGAAAAATGGTGCTACTTTATATTGTCGGTGCATTTGGGGGTGGACATAGAAGAAAACAGAAACAGGTCACACGCCCAAAAAAGATAAAAAATAGGAGTAAAAACATATGTGCTTACCTATGTATATGTAGAACAAACATCTTTAAAAATTAATTAACAAAGTAACTAAAGGAACAAAGTGATGCAAGAGACTACTTTACTTTTGAGAAAAAGCAGGTAAAGAGGTGGTGTAATACAGGTCTTATACTTATGTTGGAAGTTTAGGTTTCCCCATTGTCTTTTGGGATTTTCTTGTGGTTTGTGGGTTCCCAGGCACCTTTCCATCACAGCCGCTGACCTTCTTGAGATTGGTAAAAGATTTGCGGCAGGGAGGTCTTGGATGAGCTCTTGCATTGGGGATACTTTTAGAGCTAAGTCCAGTTTCAAGTAACAGTCCACGTTAGGGGGAGTTTGTAGGGAGGGCTGTGCAGCATGAGTCCGCAGGGGAGTTGGTTGCCTTTTCTTGCAGAGGAGGAGGTGTGGGTTTGATTGGGTGTCCCTTCGCTTGGGTGCTGGGTACTGGTTCGTGGGGTAGGAGGTCAGTCTTGATGCCTAATGGACTAAGAGCTGAGGATGAAGAGTTTTAATACAGTGGGGGGTCTGGATGGGATTGAGGGGTGAAGGGATAGTTGGATTTCCAAAGAGGGGAAAGGGGAAAGTATATGGAAGGGGTAGGAAGAAAGAAAAGAGAAAATACATTAGAAAGAAAGGAAGAAGAGGAAAGAAAAAGGAAAATAGAAGAAAAAAAGAAAAGAAAAGAAAAATTAAAAAGAAAGTAGTGAGAAGAGAGGAGAAAATAGCAAGGGAATGCTGGTTTGCTTGAATGTGTTCAATGAGTAGGACCTGTAGTATAAGTCTGTATGTCACATTTGCTGCTTTGGTGGTCTGACTGGTCACGTGCTTCAAATCCTAAAAGAAGGTATAACTTAGAGATAAAGTGTATATTAAAGAGTTTTCTCAGGACATTCTCTTAGTGCAAGCTGGGTATGGTATCTTCTGCGACTGAGCCCCAGGATGCCATCTTAGTTTATCCATCCTTTGTATCCAAGAACGCCTGTGGACAGAAAAGCACAGAGGTTATTTTTAAATATAGTAAGATTAAGGCATTAAAACATAGTGTTATGAGATATTTCCATTGGAGTCAGTGATTTTCATGGTATTCTTTACCTGTGATTCTGTAGAAGATCCCTAAGGGATTATTATGGGCCTTTGTAGCAGAAGGCTGATTACATACCTGTTCTCTCAAAGCTGCTGTTTCTGCTGTTGCTGGTTTCTTTGTGGTATAATGTGTAGTCAAGAGTTTGTGTTGTTCCTTTTTCATGTATTTTGGGCACTGCTCCAGAGTATACATTGACTATTACAGTGTTTGGAGTTTCTACCCTGTTAAAACCCCCAAAACCAAAAAAAAAAAAACTGTTATTTGATTGTTGAGTATTAGTTGTCTATAAGGTGTATTTTCTAGGTGCCTCAGAATAGTGCTTTCATTCTGTGTTTATCTTTCATCTTCTGACTTACTTCGTTTAACATAATATGTTCTAGGTCCATCCATGTTGCTGCAAAGTCTGTGATTGTATCATTTCTGACTGCCATGTAGCATTCCATTGTGTACAGATACCACATCTTAATGATCCATTCATCTGTTGTTGGACATAAAGGTTGGTTCCAAGACTTGGCTATTATACTGAGTGCTGCGATAAATAGTGTGGTGCACACATACTTTGGAATGAATTTTCTTCCAACTTGGGGGTAGATACCTAGGAGAGCAACTGCTGGGTCAAATGGCAGCTCAATTCTGAGTTCTTTGAGTTATTTGAGCACTCTTCAGACTGTTTTCCATAGGTGTTAGACTAGAGGGCAGTCCCACCAACAGTGGATGAGAGTACCTTTCATACCGCATCTCTGCCAACACAGATCGTTTCCATTATTTTTGGTGTGAGCCATCCTCACTGGTGTAAGGCGATACCTCATTGTTGTCTTGATTTGGATCTCCCTGATGATGAGTGAAGGTGAGCATGTTTTCATGTGTTTGTTGGCCATCCTTCTGTCTTCCTCAAAGAAGTGTCTGTTCATTTCATCTCCCCATTTTTATGGCTTTATTTGGTTTTGGGGGGCTCAGCTTTCTGAGTGCTTTGTTTATTCTGGATATCAGCCTTTTATCTGATATGTTGAGTGAAAAAAAATTTCCCAGTAAGTTAACTGTCTTCTTGTGTTAAAGAGGGTTTCTTTTGGCATGCAGAAGCTTTTAGTTTAATGTAGTCCCATTTGTTTATGTTTGATGCTAAAGTTCTTGTCATTGGTGCTCTGTCCTCAAAGGCCTTTTAGATATATAGGTCTTCAAGTGTTCTGTCTATTTTATTCTCAATAAACTTTATATATTCGGGTCTGATTTAAGGTCTTTGATCCATTTTGAGTTGACTTTTGTATAAGAAGTGAGGTATGGGTCAATTTTCTCTTTTGTACTTGTGGTTTTCCAGTTGTACCAACACCATTTGTTAGATAGACTTTCTTTGTTCCATTTTAAGTTCTTGCCTCTTTTATCAAATATTAGTTGTCTGTATATCTGGGGGTTTATGTCTGGGAATTCTGTTCTGACCCACTGGTCTGAGGTGGGTCTGAACTGTCTCTGTTCCAGTACCATGTTAAAGACACTCAGCAAAATAGGGTTAGAAGGAACCTTCCTCAAGATAGTTACAGCTATCTATGAAAAGCCTACAGCCAACATTATACTTAATGGCAAGAAACTAGAAGCATTCCCACTAAAGTCAGGAACTAGGCAAGGCTGTCCACTCTCTCCACTCTTATTCAATATAACCTTAGAATTCCTAGCAATAGCAATTCGACAAGAGAAGGGAATCAAAGGAATACAAATTGGAAAGAAAAACTCAAATTATCTCTATTTGCAGACGATATGATGATATACATCGAAAACCCTCAAGAGTCCACAGTAAAACTCCTAGAAATAATTAACCAATACAGCAAAGTGGCTGGATACAAAGTCAATAAACAAAAGACAGTAGCGTTTCTATATACAACTACGAAGTCGAGGAGAGAGAGATTAAAAATACAATTCCATTTAAATTAGTATCAAAAAATATCAGGTACCTAGAAATCAACCTTACAAGGGAAGTGAAAGGCCTATACCAGGGAAACTTTAAAATACTTCAGAAGGAAATTGAAGAGGATCTAAAGAAATGGAAGAACATCCCATGCTCATGGATAGGTAGAATTAACATAGTCAAAATGACTATGCTACCCAAACTACTGTATAGATTTAATGCAATCTCTATCCAAATTCAGACATCATTCTTTAAAGAATTAGAACAATCAATCACAAAATTCATATGGAACTACAAAAGACCCAGGATAGCCAAACACATACTGAAAAACAAGAAGTTGGGTGGCATCTCCTTACCTAACTTGAAACTATACTATAAAGCCATAGTGATCAAATCCCAAACATTGATAAAGATAGGAAAATATACAGATATAGTTTAATGATCCAGGAGGGTGAAAATGCATTTTTAAAGGAAAAACATAACAAGAGTTCCTGAAAATTTTAAAGAGGAATTATAGATAAAGAGCATCTATTATAAGAAGTATGAGTGTAGGAGCCAGAGTGATAGCACAGCAGGGTATGTCTGCAAGTGGCTGACCCTGGACCAACCAGAGTTCCATCCCAGGCATTTTATATAGTCCCTGTACAGCCCTTGATCAACATACAGTTGAAGACTTGTGCATACACTCATTTGTGTGAGCTGAATTGGGCTAATCATTTTTATTTGTTTGTTTGGAGATCACAGCCAGCTACGCTCAGGGGTTCTTCAGGACTTTTCTCAGACTCACTCCTTGCTGGCTCAGGGAATCATATGTGATACAGTGACCACAAAATAGAACACAGCTGACAGGTGATGCAAGGCAAACACCCAACTTGCTATACTATTATCCAGCTCCACTTGTGTTAATCATTAACATTTAAAATGTGTGGCATTGAAATACAGATTTATGTGTTTTTTTAAAAATAATCCAAAAAAATTCTTGGAGTCCTGAGTTTGCCATAATTGGTTAGAATAGAGACTTTCACAATCCATAAAAACAGGGAAATAAATTCTAAGTTCACTACTATTTTAGCTTTTTTTAAAATTAGCTTTTGGCCCTAAGGCTTGTGATCCCTGTTAAATCATCAACTACATAGCATTTATATCATTAAAATAAATCTTAAAAAACAGAACTCTTCTGACATAACCCGCCTTGAGCACTTTCTGAGTTTAATAAGAAATCTGGTCAAAAAGGACATGCCATACAATATTTTAAAGGGAAAAAGCTGCAGCAAACAATTAAAAATTACAGAATGCTGTTTTGCCTCACCCAAATAAAGAATTAACCTCCACTAAAATTTAGGTTGGTGATTTGATCCTTCTAAAAACCTATACAACTATTTAATACCCCTTCAAGTTAAGTGTTGTATAAATGGAAGGAAGTTTAGCATCTTACCTTGTGCTTCTTGTTGAGTTCATCACCCCAGAATAAATTTTAATTCGTTCAATTACCAGTAGAGTACTCCTAAGAAACCATTGAAAACTTCTGGGGGGAAAGTGACCTTAATTTGTCACTTATAAAAGCTGAGCAACATTTTATTTCTCTAAACATTTTATTTTACAGAAGACCAAGAAAAATAGAAGCTAAACCTTTTTATAGCAAAATATTCAAAAGAAAGAAAAGTTTAAACTTTAGCATTTTTCTTTCTTCAGACATTTTGATTTTTTGGATCAGTGAAAATATTTCTTCTCTAGACCCTTCTAAATTTGTAATAATTATTTCTAACATATTTGATTTATCTTTCAGACTCACAGGTGCGATACACAATTAACCTTTACCTGGGCCCTATTAATATTAAATTAGCATGAGGTTTTACTCTCTTGCATAAACAAGTTCAGGTCCTTTGCCATCAGAAAGTAGTTACAGAAGACGGACCTCCACTTATGCACATTTTATAAAGTTAAAGAGGAATAATCTCTAGGAGGAGAATATTGAAGACAGATAGATATATGTAGACCTTGCAGTGACTTTTCTTCAGAAAAAATAAAACTAAAGAAATGGTTTAAGGGCCGGTTCGGTGGGGGGTTTGCTTTGTAGGTGGCTGACCTAGGACGGACCAAGGTTCGATCCCTGGCATCCCATATGGTCCCCCAAGCCAGGAGTGATTTCTGAATACATATCCAGGAGTAATCCCTGAGCATGACCGGGTGTAGCCCCCAAAACAAAACGAAACAAAATAGTTTAGCCCTGAAGTAGCCCTAAGGCATAAGGAACTTTCTTATTGAAGTATAAATACTGAGCTATTAGTAGATGGAGAAAATGAAGCACCTTCCAGATACATAAACTGAGCGATCTCCAAGATATATGCATTGAGGTAGCATCCAGAGAAAGGTGGACCCCTTATAAAAGGAAATGATTCAAGAGAATATAAGGGTCACGATAAAATTATGAAACAATTAACTGTCCAAGTCAGAATATGTATTCAGATACCGCAGGCTAAGATAATTTGTAAAAATTGAATATAATCTTCCTAAAGCTGTTCTCTACCTTTTTAACTCAAAGAAGCCTATATTACCATTTTATTCTCATTTGAACATCTCTCCTCTCTCAGTCTCTTCACTTTTCTTTTTCAGTCTCTCTTTTCAGTCTCTTCTTCCTTTGATTTCTCTGAGTAATTTTATATCAAAACTATTTACTTCACACACATATGCCCAGATAACCTTCGAATCTTTACACCTTATCATTTTCGAAAAAAAATATGAGTTACTTTGATTTATAATATTGTTAATGATAGGACTACTTGTATACTACTTACTACTTTCTAAAACCAAGTCTTCTACCAGTGAACACTGCCCTCCTCCATAGGCTTCGGATCCCTTCTTTAAACTTGGCTCCACTTGCTCTACCCACACCATCTCTCTATTATAGTAAATTTAGCTCTTTTATTATGAAAATATGTTGCCCTTGACCATTCGTTACTTATTTACTATAAGTCTTTATTCCCCACATATGAAATCATTTTGTATCTTCCCTCTCCTGATTAACTTCATTTAATATACTTTCAAAATTCATTTTCAATGCAACATATTACATGGTAGCTTTTCTTATGGCTGAATAATATTCCATTCTGTATATATTAAGTATAGTTTCTTTACCTGGTCATCTATTTTAGGACATGAATTGTTTCCAGATTTTGTCTCCTGTGAATAGTACTGCAATAATCAGGAGTATGAAAGCCTTTTCTGATTAGATTTTGGGCCCTTGGAATAGATGCCCAAAAGTAGAATTGTTAGGTTCTTCAGAAGATCATTTCTTAGTTTTATGAAGAATGTCTGTGTCCAAATGGATGAACAAGTTGACATTCACACAGCAGAGGATGAAAGGTTCCTTTTCTCTCCAAATATCTACATTAACTTTGGCTGGTTTTGTTCTTTTTGTTGTGTGCCATTCTCACTGCTCTTACCTGATAATCTCACTGCTGTTTTGATTTGCATTACTCTGATGATATGTGCTATAAAATTTTTATATGCTTATGGGTCATCTATATGTACTCTTTGAAAAAGCTTATGTTTATATCTACTCCTCATTTTTTGATGGGGTTGTTTGTTTTTCTTATAAAAATTGACAAGTTTTATATACCTGTATATTAACACTTTGTCAAATAAATGGAGGACAGATATTCTTTTCTAGTCCACAACATTTCCTTTGATTCTGACCATCATTTGTGAGAGTGGAGTTTACAACTTCTAGTGTTCTGTACTTATTCCAGGCAGGGCTCAGGATATCATAGAGAATGCTGGAGTAGATCACATACAAGGTAAATGCCCTATTTACTATAGTATGGCTCTAGCTCTTTGTCATCCTTTTTTTTTTGCCTTACAGAAGCTTTTTAAATTTATACAGTTCTATTTGTTTATCTTTGAGTTTATTTGTTTATCCAGTGGTGCAGGTGGTATTGAAACAATGTATGGAAGTGTCATGAACAGTATAAGAAATTATAGTACATAAATTAAAAGGTTTAATAATGTATATTCTATAATATTTAACTTTTTAAAGTAGGTCAAGTAATTCACACACATGTATTAAAAATCATTTATAATCACTAAGTCAACAGCATCCAATCTAAAATATAGCTGAACCACCCAAAGTCATGCATCCAGATAGTCTCATATAAGAATTTGAGGAAAAAAAAAATCTTATCCAAGGTTTGGAAAATTCCTTTCATCATCATATATTTTCCTTCTGGTAGGAAGTATTTCTTTTGTTGTTGTTGTTGTTATTTTGTTTTTTGTTTTTGGGTCACACCCGGCAGTGCTCAGGGGTTACTCCTGGCTTCGTGCTCAGAAATTGCTCCTGGCAGGCATGGGGGACCATATGGGGCACCGGGATTCGAACCGATGACCTTTTGCATGAAAGGCAAACGCCTTACCTCCATGCTATCTCCCGGGCCCCGGAAGTATTTCTTGACTTCTTAAAGGAAGTGTTTATTTTCTTGAAGGAAGCATATGAGGATACTACAGAATTTATAAATATTACTACAGACTTAGGTTTGTCTCAGATTGTTTTCCAAAACTTGAAGTGTGTGTCTATATGGATGGAGAGCTGAGATGTGCCTGCCAACACCATTTCACTAGTATATTGTATAGAAAATTTTACCTTTGTTAACCAAAGCTGCACAAAATTATATTTGTATATAATCCAGATTCATATTTTAATTAAAGGAGACTACATAGTAATCAGCTCTCATATTTGACATGTCTCATCAGTTCCTATACTAAAATACTCACTTGTTTTTTCTCACCAGAACTTGGTTTTTCATGAAAGAATTAGCTCCATTGTATTCTACTCATCAAGTTTAAATACTAGTTCTATGAATCATGATTATTGGCTCAACAAAAAGATCCTAACAATAAAATAAGACTGGAAAATCTGTGTGGGGGAAATATCTACATTATTTTTATCATTACCATTGATAGAGAAAAAATAAGCAGTAATTTTCCAATTTCTACTGGAGGGTGCATTAGTATCTCTACCCATGTAAGAGAGGGACTGTATAAGAGAGGGACAGTGTTGCCTTGAAACATTAGCATTAATTTTATTCAGTTTTAAATAACATTTAATATTCTAAGATCCAGTCCAAAATGATTATGAAAACTAGGGATTTCGGTTGGTGGGACAAGGTCATGGAAGTGTCTCGGAGAATCAGGTGATACTTGAGAAATATGACATAGTATTCATGAAAAGGGGAAAAATCCTAAATTCTTGTGTTATTGAACAGAAAATTGAAGATAAATTACACATATAATAGGGTATGCACGTTTATGAAAGCTAAAATACATTTGAGATAGAATGAACATCTCAACTACCCTATTTGAGAACAACCCCATTCTTCTTAAAGTTTTTAGATTATAGCCATAGGGTAGTATCAGATAGATTAGGTGGTATCATGTGAAGTGAAATTTTTGTAGACTGTTGACAGTTGCAAAATTCTACAAATATTACTTCTATGCACATGGTTACCTATTATTTATATTAAAAAAACCACTGGTGGTAGTCAAACCACAATGCTAATCCTCTTCTAAAGAGATACTTGAGAAGTATATCTATACTTCTATATCTCTAAAAAGAGTTATAATTCTTTTTATGATTTGAGAACTGAGTCGTCCTGTCTGCCCATGCATGAGGTTGGACAGGCCCACTTGGCTTTTTGTCTTTTTTGACTGGGTTTTGCCTACCTTCAATTTCCATCTGAATAGGGCCTGCAGCACATTCCCATCTGTTTGCTTTTCAGATGCCAATTTGCTTTTTCTTAAATATCCGAGCAATCAATGTTTATAAGTGGATGAAAGTACACTGGCCTCATTGTGATTCCCAGTTTTGTATCTCGGTGTGGTCCCAATAAAAACATAACTCTGCAATCTACTAATCTTTTGTTGAGGGTGCTATAGCAAAGTGAAATAATCTCAGTTCTTGTCAAGTAAACTGGATAAAAGTTAAGACTTCTGGACTGGAGAAATCATACAAATACTTGCCTTGCACACATCCTTTCTGTGTATTGATTCTCCAACCCTTGATCCAGGAGTAAGTCTGAGCACAAACAGATATGACTCCCCAAATACAAAAACAAAAGAATAGAACTTCAATCTGCAAATGGCACAGTATGCCCCTCCATAAAAAAAAAAAAAAACTGACATAAAACTTTCTTGTATGAACTCTCAAAAACTTTTTAACTGTTGTTTTTCAGTTTTTTGAATAAATAAAGTTCTTTGGATATGTAAATAAGTTTATTTTTCACAGATAGTTGCTGAGTTTATTTTCTACTTCTCTCAGAAGCATAAAAGGTGTAGTCTGTTTTCGTTTGTCTTCTAATTTTTTTCTATGGCTTTGAAGATTAATTATGGAAATAAAAACATTAAAATAAGCCGTTGCTATCATAACTACACTGCAATACTATTCTCTGAGTAGGTATAAAACAGTGTTAGGAATGGTGCTCAATGTTATATACTTGTCCTCATACTAGCATGGAAATATCATCAATTTTCTGGAGTTTGAAAAGGTAAGTTTCTAAAAGGTTTATTTATATTAGGTGGATATTTAAGTGTTGTATTTACCATAACTTATTTTTAATATATAGAATGATTTAATGATTTTAATGCATAGAATTATTACAACTTATATATCAGGTTTAACTGCTTAACCTTCTACCTTTATCCCAAATATCCTACTACCTGAACAATTTGTCATCTCATCATTTTTATCTTATCATCTTGTTTATGAAGTAGATAAGAGTGAGGAAGTATTATCTAAATTATATATTAAACAACACAAAAACAATTTTCTAATCTTATTAGTGTGTGATGACAAAGTGATTCAAATATAAATAAACACTAGACTTTTCTTATTCATTTGAATTATAATTTAACTTTAATTATGAACAGATAATTCAATTTCTAATATCATAGTTACATTTCATGCATAAAAGACAATATTTTTTGTTTCACAGTTCAACTGCTGTAAGTTAAATTGATTCAATTTAATTAACAAGCATTTTTCAGTGCCTACCTGTGCACAGCACTATACTAGGCATACAAAAGAGTTAAGAGATATGATCCCTACTCACAAAGAGTTTTTAATCAAGGATAGAAAAGATGATCCATGCATATACATAGCAATACATAACCATTACAAATTTAAGACAATCTATAAAATAGATAATCTTTATACATAAGAAACTGAATTAAATGCATAAAAGTTCAAAGAAACCAATCAAGGTAATAATATAATTTAAAAGAATTAATCTGAAATATTTGAAATTCTAATCTGGAAAATTTGATCAGAGAATATAATGTTTGAATCTGGAATACAGAGGTGATAGTGCATTGGTTAGCCGGTGAACGAGATAATCATAAAGCCAGAAGACTATAAAGAAAATAAGAAATTCAGACATAAAAGAAAAAGGTTGTTGAATTGGAAAAGGACACTACTTGAAGAAAACAACTGAAATTATGCAAAGCAAACTGGGGACATTAAGTGTAGCTTTAAAAGTTAAGTCAAGCTTTAAATAAATAATAATGCTTAAACACATCTACAAACAATGTTCCTCATCTACATCTACAAATCTACAAATGTTCCTCATCAGGTCTTTTCTAAGCTTCACATAGAAGGCAAAGAAATATTTTAGAGTGAAAATACTTTGTAAAATATTATGATCTAAATTCAGAAAATATATCTGGTGACAAATGACCTGACTGTGATCAAATAATCTATTATTGCCTTTCTGTCTTTTAAACTAACTTAAGGAAAGTTTAATACCTATTACCCATTTGTCTCTTTCAACATAAAAGACCTTCAGCTCAATGCTGATCAAATCCCTAATTCATTTAGAGATTTTAATTCTAACAAGATTATTCCTTTATTTCTGGAATCCAGCAGCCTGTCCTCTCTCCTAAAAGGCTGTATATAGAGTGCTATGAATGGGTTTCAAAAACAAAGTTAATGAATCTTTTGTTATGTTGTCCCTCAACTTTGATGGAAAAAAATATCAAAGTGTTCATTTTAGGCCAAAAAATGTTGACAAAACATATAAAATGAGAGCAAATCAGATTTTAAATAACCCTCATATCATATTCTCATAATATCATAAAGTCATAATCATATTTTATGAGATTTTTTAATTAATCCTCAAACAAACTAGAAGACTGTACTGTTGGATTCTATATATATATATACATATGTATATATATATATATATATAGTATGTATCATATAATATATATTGGCAGCCACACCCAGAGCAGTGCAGATGACCATCTGCCTTGCAGGGATCAAACCAGGTTCTGCTGCATGCAAGCAAGGCAAGCACCTTCAACCCCTCAACTATTTGCCCGCTGGATAATTTTTATTTTTAAACTCAAATTTTGGAGGGACAATGTCAAAGAAATGGGTCCATGTAGGAACAAGTATTTGAAATGAAATGAAGATCTTTATAGAGGAACTAGGAAAAATGAGAATAATGACCAACATGATCTTAATAATCCATCACAATTAGAACAGGG
>PVKC010038198.1:0-12791 GCA_004027635.1 Crocidura indochinensis
TGTAGGTGGCACAGGCAGAATAAAAGACTGACAATTCAAGTACACAACAGACAGGTGGGTCTGTGAAAATACCCACACAGCATAAGATAGGGAATATTTCCCTAAAATTCAGGCCTTCCCAGACTTTTCCCATCACATCCATTGAACCCATAGTCCCTGTTAGGTCACTGGTCACTAGTCACGAATTACTGTCACAGTAGTGACCCTGCTTTCCCTATGTTTTTTGTGAGGTCCATTTGCCATCTAGTGGTTGTTCTGCAATGAAGCAACATAAAGTATTTTATGTTTTGGGTCCCGTAACACCAATCTTTCACCAATATCTAAAGCTGTTACTTGAAGTAATCACTAGAACAGAATCTATAGAAGAAAAAACTATTCTCCTCAATAAGTTTGTCAAAAAACTAAGAAAAAAGACTAATAATTGACTAGGAAATCAGAAGAATAGACAAGCCTCTGTGATCCATATAAAATACCCAAGAAGTATTCTTTGAAAAGGATTTGAGTAAAAAAAGGATGGGAAAACTTATGGGCATAAGAGTAGTAAGAGTGTACAGGGGGTTACCTGGAAATGTCTGGAAGTGGCAGAAATCAAAGGGCTCATGAACCATCTAAATTTGTAATCCCAGTCTCATTCCTCTTTCCATCAAAGTTCCACACATCTGGACCAGTAGTGAGGAGATCTCTAGGACTACCAGCACTCAAGATCATGGCTTGGTGAGGTTTGTAGTGTGAATTATAACCCCATGAATGATCAAGTAATTTTTTACTGGTGCAAGGCAAAAACCCTACTGCCTGCACCACCTCTCTGACCCTGTGTGACCAACTAATTTTGACTATTACTGACTAGTAGTGCCCTTTGTTACTAATTTTGGAACCAGTAATCAAAACTGGTTCCTCCAGTTTTTTTATATATTTTTTTAAATATCCTCCAAAATCTGGTATAAGACAAGGCTGCCTTCTCTTGCCACTCCTATTTAAGATAATATTGGAAGTACTTGCCATAGCAATTTGGCAAGGAAAAGATATCAAGGGCATCCAGATAGGAGAGGAAGTAGTCAAGCTTTCTCTATTTGCAGATGATGCGATACCATATTTAGAAAACCCTAATGATGGGGCTGACACAAGCAGTAAGGAGTCTGTCTTGCATGTGTTAGCCTAGAACAGACACGGTTCGATCCCCCAGTGTCCCATATGGTCCATCCAAGCCAGGGGCAATTTCTGAGTGTATAGACAGGATTAACCCCTGAGCATCACTGGATTTGGCCCAAAATCAAAAAAAAAAAAAAACTTAAAAGACTCTAGAAAGAATAGACTTATGTATTAAATTGGCAGGATACGAAGTTAATATACAAAAATCTGTGGCTTTTCTTTACACAAATAATGAAAGAGAAGAAAAGATATATTAAAAAATCCCATTTATAATCATTCCTCAGAAAATAAAGTACCTGGTCAACTACCTAGTCAACTTAAAGAGGTGAGAAGGCTTTATAAAGAAAATTACAAAACACTGCTTTAAGATATAAAACAGGACACAAGGAAATGAAGACATATACCCTTCTCCTGGATTGGGAGTATTAATATAATTAAAATGTCAATTCTTTTTTATAAAACAATGTGGACATTCCTCAAAAAGCAAGAAATTGAGCTTCCATATAACTCAGCAATACCCTTCATATATATATATATATATATATATATATATATATATATATATATATACCCCAGGATATGTCTATATATATCATATATATAACATATATATATTTATATATGTATACCCCAGGATATGTGTATATATCATATATATAACATATATATTTATTTATATATATATCCTAGGAGCACAAAAACACAATACAAAAATGCTCTCTTCACTGCTATGGTCAGCATAACACTATTTACAATAGCCAGACATCAGATGAGTGACTAAAGAAACTGTGGTATATCTATACAATGGAATACAATGCAGTGATGAAGAAAAATGACATCATGAAAATTTCCTATAATTCATGAACTCGGAGACTATTTTGCTGAGTGAAATGAGCCAGAGGGAAAGGGATAGACATAGAATAAGTTCACTCATTTGTGGGGCATAAGAAAAACAAGATATAGTATGGTAATAGTACTCAGAGACAATGGAGACAAAGGTCAGAAGGTTCAGCCAGGGTAGAATGCTCACCACAAAGAGCAGTAAGTGTAGCTAGAGTAGAGAAAATTCTATTAGGACAATGATAGGTAGAACTGATCTCTCTGGACAAGAACTTGAAGCGGAAAGTGGAGAAACAGGCAAGGCACCCCTCCACTAACAATAGTACAAACCACAGTGCCAAGAAAGGAAAGAAGGAAAGAGAGAAAGAGATAGAGTGATAGAGAAGCTATATGCCTGCCCTATAGCAAGGCAGGAGTGGAGGGAGGGAAATGGAAGGCATCCATGATGGTGACAGGAAGGGTGCATTGGTGAAAGATGATGTATGATTGTATTAAATTGTCTGAAATCCAACAATGAACAATTTTGTAATCACAGTGCTTCAATAAAAAAAATTTTAAATAACCAAAATTGCAAAAAATAAAAATAACCCAAACTCTGCTTGTTCACTACTATACATTCCTCAAAACCTAAACTAGTTCCTTATCAGCAGGAAGCTAATAGAATAGTCATAAATCTTAATACCTCAAATGGAGGAATAGTTTAAAATTAAACTAGGAATGAGCCTTTGTTCCTAAGAAGACATTTTTCATGACTTTGATAAGTTGGGTTAGATAAAAATCATTCTTATTTCATGTTTGGTTTTACAAAAACAACTTTGTGGAAGCACCAAATATTTTTAAATAATAAAATGTATTAGCAGTTTTTTAACTAGAAATTTATTCCTCTGTGTTCTCTACAATTCAAGGTCACTTTTTAAAGCAAACAGAATATATGACCTGCTACAAGTAGGGTTCATGTGGAAATGCACATAATAGATAAATCATCCTTTTTCTACTCAAATCTGGCTTTTATTTTTACTTTAAGTCCACATTTTATTTTCCAGAAACTCACTACCTATTGATGTTCTTTGAGGGGGAGAACAGAGCTCAGGATTTGCTCTTGAGTATGTGCTCAAGATTAACTCATGGCAATAGCAGAGATGAAAACAAGTCGGTCCCCGATAATGCAAGTAACTTACCCACTGTACTATTTCTCAGAGTTATCACTGTCTATATTTTAAGAAAGAAATCAAGATTAAACAAGTCCAAACTACTGCCTGTATAAAACTTCCGGGTGGGGGGGAAGGAATATGAGGGCTATGAGGTATATTTGGATCATTGTTCTCTTTCTAATTTGCACACTATATGGTAATAGAAACTTTTTCACCTACAGCAAAAGCAAATATGAAGTTTTATCTATTTAAATCATCCCACTGTGACCTTTATTTGACTTCACTGCTGCCTCTTTCTGAACAAGTAAAATGAAGAGGCTTAATGTAGTTTGTCCAGGTGCACAAGTCCCTAAGAACTTGAGCCATCATCAGTCTATCCCAAAGCCTCTTATGTCTACCTCTTACAAGTTCAAAGACTGCATTTGCTTGCCAAGATAAGATTGTAGCTGTGTCAGCCAAGAGTGAAGTTTTTGCTCAGAGCTCAATCACTGTGGGAGATCGTTCTAAAGTTTGCTTATAGTCATAAATACTGACATTCCTAAGCTTCCACAGTGCTGATGCTCTGTGTGAAGTCCATACCTAACCCACTACAACTAAACCATCTGGCATGGGGGGGGGGGCCGGGGGAGGGCGGGACTGGTTAAAAGCAAAACTGATCAGAAACCTTAGTGACTAGCCTGGATTCTGCAGGTACCAAAACAAATAGCTCTTCCCATTACTCAACAAGAGGTTCTTACTAGACCAACAGGAGAGAGGGAGCCAATGCTCCAGGGACCTTTAGGGAGAGCAGAATCTGGGCCACCACAACATCCCCAGTGGATCCTAAATTAATGAGGAAATAACAAGGTTTGCACAAACTTTATCAGACTTTTTCTATAAACTTAATCTTGGTAACTATTTTGAAGATAATTCTTTGAATATTTTTGGTTAGTATGTTGGAACCTGGTTTCTAGACTCTAGCAAATACTCCCAAATGCTCTATTTGCATGGAAAAACTTGAAAAATGCGTAATGGGATCTAGAACACCCACATTCCAAGTCCCTTGCTGAATCACATTTGACACCATAGAACATTCAATCCCTATGTCTTCTGGGTTCCTCTTAATTCTCATAGATCCAACACCACATGCCCCTTTTCCAGAAGGCCAGAGGTCTCTGAAAAAAAAAATGCACTAGTACAAATATTCCTGAAACATTGACCTCCATCTCCTGCATGTTTAGTAAGAGCCTTTGTCCAGTAAAGAGAAGGTCTATTTGCTTGGGTAACAAGAGAAGTGGTGCCCCACAACTTACCCTCCAGGCCCCATAGTCCTGTCTCCTCTGTCTTCTGCCTTTACCCGGATGAAGAGCTTTAGCAGCCCCAGAAACTTAGCAGGGAACCTCATTTTGAGAAATTGTGTTAATGCTACCCAGGAAAGAATTGGCCTTTTATCTCAGACTTGCAAGGGAAAAGGGGAGGGTTCTCCCCAGGAGTCACTATGCAAATTGCCTGTGGCTATAACTGTGTGGAGAGAGCCCAGGGGAGAGAGCAGGTTCTCCTTGGAGCAGTTAGATAAAATGTTTCTGCACAAAGGAAGCTGGTATAACTTAATCTATGCTGCCTAAATTCAGGACCTGAAAGCAATAGCAGTTTGGTACTTCAGAGGTCATGAAAAAGGAGATACTGAAGTAATTAAGGGAAATAGCCAAGCAAAATCATAGCTAGGAAAATTACCCTTAATTCTTGGCCAATTATGGAACTTATACCCTAGCTAAAGAATATCTCTAGGAAGCAGAATACTTTGAAGAAGAGGAACAAAAGCACTGTAACAAGGTTTTCAAAAGAAAACTAGTAATTTAATCTAGCCTATCTAATCGGTGATAGAAGGCTCCCCCACAGTTTTCTAGGTTTTTAGAATTTTAATAACAAGTATCTTTATATTGAGCTTCAGTGGAAATGAGTTTCCATAAATGATTTTAAGTTCCCATGAAATTAAAAAAGAAGGTATCATTTTTGCTTAAAATTTGGCTTTTTTGCCTATCTAGAGTACAGGTGGGGGTGGGGTGGGATGGAGGGAGATTTGGGACATTGGTGGTGGGAATGTTGCACTGGTGAAGGGGTTGTTCTTTACATGACTGAAACCTAATCACAATTATTTTTGTAATCAAGGTGTTTAAATAAAGATACTATTAAAATTTTTGTCTTTTTGGGGCCCAGGAGATAGCATGGAGGTAAGGCGTTTGCCTTTCATGCAAAAGCTCATCGGTTCGAATCCCGGTGCCCCATATGGTCCCCCGTGCCTGCCAGGAGCAATTTCTGAGCATGGAGCCAGGAGTAACCCCTGAGCACTGCCGGGTGTGACCCAAAAACCAAAAAAAAAAAATTTTTGTCTTTTTAACTTTTTTATTTCAATGAGATAAAACATGTAAAAGACAGGTGTGCTATTTAGAAACTGAATAATTTTAAGCCTTTTTAGTAGGTTCATAGATTCATTTTATTCTTGAAAGAGATGTAAACTAAACCTTAAAATATCATGGGCATACTGGCCTCAGAGCTGAAAATTGGCAAAATCTGCCAAATCTGTAGATCTGAAAGTTGCACCCACAGTCTATAATTTCTATTCCCTCATTGGCTCAACTTTATCTATTTATCACTGATCTCTGCAGAGATGCCTAACTGAACAAAGCATCAGGTATGCTGGTATTTGGGCTGAGACCACCAGGACTTTGTCAGAGTGAGTGCAGAAACCCTCCCCCTCTACCACCTTTTTATACTTCAGAAGACCTGGCAGTTGTAACCATGTCCCAAAACTGCAGCCATATCAGCCAAAGAAACAAGGCAGCCTCATTTGAGGCTGTCAAAATGTCCAAATTTTTCAATACTGTCGTCTAGAAGAATGTAAAATTTAAATGTCAAAGTAGAATAAAAGGCACCTAAGGTTAATAAGCAAAACCAATAACAGAATGATAAACTAGCAACCACAGCTTACTAAACCTTCAGACAATGAATGACTCAATGACCCCCATTGCTAGATATAATAATTTTCACAAATACTTTACTTTAGATTTTTTTAAACATTTCATTACCACTTAAATGTAAACAAGCAATATAAATTATTTCATACCCGCAAAGGGGACAGGGGTGGGTGTGAATCAGAGAACAATGGTGGAGGGAATTTAACATTGACAGTGGGATTGGTATTAGAGTATGAAATGGCAGAAACAAATGTATTATGTAGTCATGAGCAATTATGTAAGCAATGGTGTTTAAATACAGTATTTGGAAAAAAGTTAAATACAACTTAGAAACTCTTGACTTACAGAAGGTGCAGTGACAGGCATTGGTGACTAGGGCATTTCTTTTTGTAGCTACTTGCCCTTTTCTGTCCCTCAAATCCAAGACCAAAAGGGTCCTGTGCTGAAGAGCTTGTTGTCAGAGGAACCCAGACATCAAACTGTAAACTTATCAGCAACCAGGAAACAATGGGATTAGATATACAGAAGAAATTCAGTCTTGAAATACATGAATATGTGGAGCTTGGTCGTTCCATATATCATTAGACAGGAAAATCATAGCCAGTTGACGTCAAACAAGTTGATGGCTCTGACAAGCAGGTACAACAAGATTTAAATTTCTTCATTTTTTTGTTTCTTATATGCAGGTAGCTTTCTATTCAAAAATCAAAACGTATAAAGAGCAACTTGGCTTACAATAGTTCCTGTTGTTCCAGTAGAAACACTAAGGGAAGGTGGTTTACTCAGGTCCACAAAGCAATCTCTCCCTGAGATACTGACACTGCCTTCACAAACCAACACACACAAGACCCTGCACTTATGGCAAGGAGAACAAAGGGTAATTCTTTGGAACCATGCTAGGTTGTGGACAGATGGCATTATGGAGTCCTCTTTAAATCATCATCATCACATAATATCAACAGGGATTTTTGAATGAGAATACTCTGAGCTTATTTATATAATGGATATCTCTTCCTTTACCCACTTACCAATGGCACCACACCATAACTACCCAGTATATCTTGATCTTCTCCTAGGGGAGAAGCTGCTCTGACCCATATACACTGAAGGAAGATTCTGCCTATTCAAGAAGGGTTGAGTTCATAAAGAGGTATGTGCCCATCCTACAGAACTAACCAAGATATCCCTGTGTTCCCCTGAAATTCTCAAGTCCAAGTTATACTGTCCAATCAGGAAAGAACATCCAATATTCATGCTGGTGTCCCTAGGCAAAGCATCATCTCTAGATCTGGTCCTGATTTTCCAGCTCCACTGAGTTCAATAGTACTTATTCTTTTAGAAATACATATCTGATTATGGTTTACTATCCAAAATATATAAAAGTGCTTTCAACTTAACATTAATAAAACAAACTTATTTAACTTGGTACCAAAACATTTATAGACATGGGTCCAGAGTGATAACATAGTGGGTAGGGTGCCTTCCTTGCAATGACCAACTTGGGTTCAATTCTCCAGCATCCTAAATGATCCTCTTGTCCTGCCAAGAGTGATTCCTGAGTGCAGAAGCAGGAGTGAGTGAGCCCAGAGCACTGCTAGGTGTGACCTAAAAACAAAAGAAAAAAGAAAATGCAAATTAAAGCAGCAATTAGCTACCACTACAAATCTATTATGGTATCTGACTCGGAACATGAGAACACCCTATTAATATTAGCAGCAGAAAGTCTTTGATAGGAATGCAAATTATTACCTCACCCTTTAACCACAGACAGGTGGAGTCAAAGATAATTATTCATATATCTGTTACATGATCCATACCAGTTCCTTGGTATTTATCAATCCATGTTAAAATTATGTTCATATATATAAGCTTGCACATGGAGTTTATAGTATCTTTTTGTAAAAAAAATAGTCGAAGTTAAAAAGCATTTTAGGTTTATTGAATAACTAACTGGATATAGAAACTTCACTAGTTTTTGCTACTATCAAAATAAATTAAAGCTAACTTTTTTATTGGTTCTTTCTTGCACCTAAAATAACATTTAAACCTTAGCTCTTATTCAATCACATCATCCTTAAAGTATGAGAATAGTATAAAATATAATTATTACTGCACCACATAATTATTAAAGGCTTGTCAAGTTATATTCACATTCAACATATTCTTTCATTCCAAGACATCTAAAACACAGGAACTGTGAACTTTACAGTGAAATTATTTTGTTGTTTTGAATGGTTGGATGCTTATCTCTAGTTCTATGAAAAGGTATTTTCTGTAGATTATTAAAGAGAAGACAATGACAGTTGAATGGTATGGGCTTCAAAGGCATATTCAAGTTTACACAGGTCAGTTACAACTGTACCTGCTATTCTAGAATAATTTTAAATAACATGCTTCTCAGTTCTAGTTTGCCCAGGTGTGACAAGTATCATTGTCATCCAATATACCTTGCATAAATGACTTAAATTTACTGAGCAGTGCATACATATTCTCTTCCAAACAATAATTTATTCACACCAAAGTAAAAAACAAACAAAACAACCCCACTCTTTTCATTTTCTAAATACCTAAAACATAGATAACAGCGTGACTTCAGAAAACATTGAAACAGGAAGAAAACTAGATAATATAGCAAATTTCAAGTTTCTTAATACAATATTCAAGGCAGTGATTTTTATTTTATTTTACTTGGAACACAGTTATTCACAACACTATTGATGACAGGGTTTGGTTTGGTTTGGTTTGGTTTGGTTTGGTTTGGTTTTTTTCTTTGGTTTTTGGGCCACACCCGGTGACGCTCAGGGGTTACTCCTGGCTATGCACTCAGAAGTAGCTCCTGGCTTGGGGGACCATATGGGAAACCAGGGGATCGAACCGCAGTCTGTGTCCTACGCTAGCGCAGGCAAGGCAGGCACCTTACCTCCAGCGCCACCTCCCGGCCCCAATGACAGGATTTTTGTGCACTGAACCATCCATTCAGGTTTGATTTTTTTTTTTTAGACTGAAGAAATATCTCTCACCAAGATGATTCTAGGAGACAAAAAAAATCAGCAATCATCCATACCTTAGGTTCTAACTTAAGACTTCACTAAGTAAATGTTAAATTTTAAAAATTCTGGGTCTGAAGACAGCAACTACAGGTCTCCATTTCATACTAATTCTAATATATTTTAAGGTTTTACTTTCCCTTTCACCTCCATCTTAACTTACTTTTGTCTCTTTCTTAATTCTGTTTTATTACACATTTTATAATAACACATTGTGACATAAAGATTTATAATTTTTTGTTCTTTGTTAGTTTGGGGTCAACACTAGCTGATGCACAAAGGTTACTCTCAAGTGTGTACCTGTGCATCATACCTAATGCTTACAAGACCTTGTGGTTCTAGCTATTAAACCCAGATTTCCCTCATGCAAAATACATGAATTTTATTTGGTTGTTTTTTCTAATCTTTGTTTCACCCCAAGAGAATTGGAAGAATAAACACAGTGGGCCATATCCAATTGCTTATCTCAGATTTATTGATATAGTGATTTCACCTGTGTCCTCATAAACCTCTCAACTTTGAAAAGCTACTATATTCTAATTAATATTTTTGAGTGGTTTTTGGGTCACACCCGGCAGTGCTCAGGGGTTACTCCTGGCTCCACACTCAGAAATTGCTCCTGGCAGACCCGGGGAACCACATGGGATGCCTGGATTCGAACCAATGACCTTTGCATGAAAGGCAAACGTCTTACCTCCATGCTATCTCTCCAGCCCCAGTTAATATTATTTTCATTATGACGGGGCATGAATACTAGATCAACCAAATCCAGCGTGGGGTCAATTAAAATACTGTGTATTTTAAGAGGTGAACTTAAAAAGGGGCAGATATGGAAATCAATTCTCACTAGAGGCAATAGGGTCCCAGTTCCCAGGAACCCAATCTCCCCTCCTCATTCTCCTTGTCTGTCCTCTACTTTTCTCAAGGATCCATAGAATTAGAAGACTCAGAAATAGAGCAGGTAACATAATTTTGATAAACTGAGCAGAGAGCTCTGATTAATCAAAGCAAGAGAGCTAAACTGTTAACTACCACAATGGAAGTTTCTCCTCCAGTTTGCAAAGCACTTGGCTGGGCAGCCATGTGGAAAGTGTCACAATAAAGGTAAGATTTAGTGGCTTTTTAATATTTCACTACTTAAATATAATTTGTGCCTCTCAATCTACTTTGCAATATTTGTGTTTATTTAACCTTTTTAGTATACTAATTTTGGAACTTACATTGACTTTGGTAGTCCTAGTTAATTATACCAGGAGAGAGAAACATACTAGATAAATAGAAAAAATTAATTAAACATTTTAAAATTCAAATAAAAATAGCACATTATAATAAAATTAAATCAATGTTTAAAGAACTATTCTGAAAAGCAGGGGGTTTTTTGTACTGTGAATATGGTAATTTATTTCTGGATAAATAATTAACAGATATCTGTAATTTTTTTAAAGAAAGAAATTATTAGAGCACACTTGTTTATTGTAAGAATTGAAAGAGACAAAATTGATTAATATATTGAGGTGAATGCATAACATAATATAGTAACATTACGTAACATTTAATTAATATAATAATACATGTAAGTCAAAGAACATTTCTGATTAAAACACAATTTTTTTATCATAATGGCTTACATATCTTTCACAGTAGTATCTTCGGTACATATTAACATTGAATCAGGGGAATACCCATCACCAAATATGTCCTCCCCCCATCCCAGTTCCCTTTCTGCAACCCACATCCCCCACCATCACCACCCCCCACGGGTAGAGTAGGTGGTTCCCTCTTTGTCTAGCTCACTATTAGTGATCATATATCTGTTTGGTCCTGTTACCCTCCCTTGTTTCCCCCTCTATTTAAGAGGCAGAGCTAGATAAATCGAGTTATGTGGTTTTGTTTGAAGGAAAGAAAAAGCAATAGACTAGGGTACAAAATGAGAAGGAAAAAAAAGTCAAATACGCTGAAAATGGGTAGAGTCCTTCTAGAGGCTTTCAGTCTCAGTTTGAGAGAGGGTGTGAAAAAGGTAATTGAAACACCACAACAATACAGAAAGAAATATCAAATTAAATATCCAGTGAGTACTACAGCAATAAAGACAAGCACCACTCAATAGACTCAGTTCTGAAATCAAATCATGCTGGAGTGCAAAAAGAAAGAGAAAAATAAAATAAAATAATATTGGAAACATCTACCTCAATCTCTACACCAAAATAAATATGTCAAAAATATCGATCAATAAATAAATAAATATGTGGAAAAATGATTGTTTTGTGTTTTTTTTTCCTTTTCTTTTTCCCCCTGCATAGGCACAGTAACTATTGGGGAAATTGTAGAGGGAATTCCCTTGACCTAGGAGATACAGGGTTTCTCCACCCCTAAAGTATACTGTCATGGGATTAACTATAGACTCCTTGCATGATCATTTACTCTCCCCTTGGTGCTTTCATGATGTATGGAAGACTTCGTCTTGGATGGTAACATCAGACCTCTGTAAATTATTCGAACATACTTTTACAGAAATTTTAAGATTTTATTTTAGAGAATATTTCTCTCTCTGAAAATCAATGATAAATCTTTTTTAAAGTCTGGATTTTTAATTGGTTACCTCATAATCTGTTGCCCTTAGGAGTGCAGCAATTGAAAACGTTTGTCAAATTATTTCTTTATCAGTAAATGCTTTAAAGTTTTTCACACTATCTATAGCATGGAAGTATAATTTACTAATTTTAAATAGGAATCAATCTCATGTAGAATAATGTACATGCTAACAATTAAATATTATGCCAAATGTAACAACTGAACACATGGATTCAGGCTGAGTTTATTAAGTATATAAGAATAATTGCCATTTCAATTTATCTGGAGAGTAGGTCTTAAATCATGACTTTCATTAAGCAAATGTAGAAGGACTTTTATAGATATTTTTGCTCGCTTATTTTAGAAAAGTCTTTCTGACTTCTCTATTGCCAAATATTGTTAGTGTGGGGCCTGTTGAACTGGAAGCAGTGTGAACTTTATGACTCTGGAAAAGACTTTTTAATTTAATTTATTTGTTTTTACCCATATTGGTGGAGTCTGTGAATGGGGTGAAAGTATGACAGATTCTTTGAATGGTGGTTGAGGAATTTGGGAACCACCAAAGGAAAATGACCACAAGGCAGCAAAGAATGTCCAAACTTTATGGGGTGAAGCTTTGACAAGCTTGTTAGAGGAAGTTTCTCAGAAGAGGAGAAATTGCTATAGAGGAAGGAAAAGAAGAATAGTTTGGGGAAAACAGCACTGGAAAGGAGGATTTTGTGTACAGGTGAGGCAATAAAGAATACATGGGGATCTACTGGATTAGCATTCAAAAGACAGCCAGTTTGGTTTTTCAAAGCCTAGGAGGGGTCCTCAAACTTTTTTTTGGGGGGGGGGGGTTGGGTCACGCCCGGCAGTGCTCAGGGGTTACTCCTGGCTCCATGCTCAGAAATTGCTCCTGGCAGGCACGGGGGACCATATGGGGGAACGGGATTCGAACCGATGACCTTTTGCATGAAAGGCAAACGCCTTACCTCCATGCTATCTCCCGGGCCCCTGTCCTCAAACTTTTTAAACAGGGGGTCAGTTCACTGTCCCTCAGATCGTTGGAGGCCGGACTATAGTAAAAACAAAAACTA
>PVKC010038199.1:0-12825 GCA_004027635.1 Crocidura indochinensis
TCCCTCCCTCCCATCCCTCCTCCCTCTCCTCCCGCATTGGTTTTCCATCTGGCATAATCAGGTAAGTTCATCACAGATACTTACTCATGCAGTGCCCTATGATTGGGCTTAGAAAACCTCAAAAGTCCAGTTAGCAAGAGGTATTTGATAAGCCCCAGGCAAGTGTTGTTGGTTTTTACCCCTCCTGCTCCTGGGAAGCTGTGTGAGCTTCACTGGAGTGTTCCAAGCCCAACAGGCAGCTCTGAGTGCCAGGAGCTGGGTGCCCACTTTCACATATCCTGCATGCATCCTACTCAGCCCTCACCCATTCCTCCTGTCCTCACTGCTCACGTGGGTCGTGCACTCAGCAGCTCTGGCCTGCAGATGTGGCTAAGTTTTTCTGCAAAGAATTGTGCAGAAAGAGGAAGTGACAGTCAGGAGACAGAGGCTGGGATCTGGGCAGAGGCCACCTCTGAGGTCATCTCTCCAGGGCACCCCACAGTGACCTTGTCAACCATTCTGACCTCAGCAAGGAGGTAAGGTTCCGGTAGCAGAGGGTGGCTAGGATGTAGAACCCAGTAAAGCTTGTCATAAAGTTGGGACAGGAGCAGGTAAATGGATTGAGGTCCAGCCATCACATGCAGAAAATTAAATATGAACAGATGGGGAGTCACTCAGATCAAGGAGTCTCCATAGTCTACATCCTGTGTCGATAGGCATGGCTGGAGTGTCCCTACCAGACCAACCCCTCCCTGGCTGGATGTGAACAGTAGCCCTGTACCTACCCAGCTGGAAGGCAGGACAGACCTTCCTCCAGCATCCAACCAGCACCCACCTCTAGGAGAATCAGGGCCTCTGAGCAGCCTCAGAACCATTCTGGCCCATTTCTCAGCCTGGTGCTGCTGACATGCATGCTTAGAGCCTCAAAGGTAGCAGGTGACACAACTGTGCACAGGGATGGCTGAGAGAATGGGGTCAGGAGCTAGCGGAAGACTGGCTGGGAGAATGGAGGTGAGCAGGAATAGGAGGAGCATGTAGCCCTGATCCCCATCGGCCTTATGAAGGGATTCTATTCATTTGGGCTTGAGAACCCCTATGAGCATCCCCATGACTCAGATGGGAAGACTAAGGGTGCAGGGTGATGCATGACTTGGAGCCAGGAGTCCACAGGCTGTCAAGGAATCTTCCCTGTGCTGTGTCATCCACACATCCCAGAATGGCACAGAATGGAGCAAGGGATTCAGACCAGAGTAATCAATACTCAAGTGCCCTGCCCTGAGCACATAGAATTCTAAATTGTGGCTCTCTCACTTCTTAGGGACATCACCTCAGTTTCCTTAACTGCCCATCAGAATGAGCTAGTGGGAAGATGGGGACACACCTGTTCCCAGGTGTCTGAGTCCATTCTCTAAGAAGGGGATATTGCCAGTCCAAGGGTCCTGCTACTGGTGTTCAAAGGCTCACCCAGTTCAGAGGAGCAGTCACAAGATATGTGGTTACTGATATCCTAGACAGGAGAACAGAACCATCAGGAGCTCTGCCAAGGAGTCCTACAGGCACACATCAAGGCTAAAAGAAAGAAGATGCAAAAATGCTCACTCCCTGGAAGAGGCCCTCAGCATGGGGGTGCTAGCAGATGAAGGGCAGTATGACAGGAGGCCCTACCTTTCTCAGACCAAGCTCTCAAGCAATGGTTAGTCAGAAGGTAGCTTTGTCTCTGTCTTGTCTGTGAAACTTGTTCTTCATATTCCCCTCTGCCAGGTGGTTGAGGGAAGAATGGGTCAGGAAGAAAGAGGTGAGACAGATGGAGACACTTCTGCAGTAAGACATTTTGTCCTGGCAGGTAACAAGCTGGCAGGGGACAGCAGAGGAGAGACTGACGTCAGGAGGGCAGTACACTGCAGGGCATATGCAAGAGGGACACAACTCAAACTGGGTGCAGTGCAAAGGTGAGTATGTCAGAGACAAAGGGCACAGGGAGAAGATGCAGCCTAAAAGCAGGCAGGCCAGACTCCCTGGATCTCTGTGATGCCAACTGCAGTGAATTGCCTCTGAGAATCCTAAGCCTTCCGGGTCACAGACTCTATCAGAAGGAACTGAGAGAGAGAGCTCAGCAGACCTGGACTCATCCTCACCACCTCGGGTCCTCTGAGCATGGAGTCAGGAGAAACTTTTTGTTTTGTTTTGTTTTTTGGGCCACACCTGATGGTGTTCAGGGGTTATTCCTGGCTCTGCACTCAGAAACCACTCCTGGTAGACTCGAGGGACCATATGGGATGCCGAGGATCAAATCCTGGTAAGCCACATGCAAAGCAAACGCCCTATCTGCTATACTATAACCCTGGCCCCTAGGAATAGCTAAAGCACTGCCAGGACAAACCCAGAAACAAAGGAGAGAAAGAGAGCCCCCTGCTGGCTGCAATAGTAGAGGTGGGGGTGAAGTGAGGGCTGCAGGAGGAGGCTGCATCTCAAAGCCAGCTCACCTATTGGACCTCTTCTCACTGGGAGACTCCTGGTTTGGGGCTGTAGGGGCCAGTAACTCAGGTTCTAATATCAGAAGAGGGCAGGTGGGACAGTGAATCACATCCCAATAGTACTTGGACCTACCCTACCCTCTGTACCTCCCAGGACAGTCTCACCAGACCCTCACTGACACTTTCCTGCAGGCTGGATTCTGCTGGTCCTGTTCATGGCTTCCTTCCTGATAGGGAACCTTGGCACGGCCACAGGATCTAAGACAGGAAAGTACTAGGGCAGGTACGAGACTCAGAGAGTCTGAAGCTCCCTGAGCAGCCCTACCAGCCTTGGGTGCCCGGTGACAGCCACAGACCTGTAGATGGGATGCAATCAGTGGCCAAGCTGAAGAGATACTGAGGAGGACCAGACCCCAAAGAACACCCAGGAAGAAAAGCCTGGGGTCATGTCGGGCAGTCTGTGGTCCTGTCATGGAACTTCTGCTGCAAGTTCTTGGCTCTGACTTACTTTACAGGACCTGTAAAATGCTGACGGACACTTTAGGGGAGAGGGGGACACATATCTGGCTGT
Organism: Crocidura indochinensis; assembly: GCA_004027635.1. Taxonomy (NCBI): domain Eukaryota; kingdom Metazoa; phylum Chordata; class Mammalia; order Eulipotyphla; family Soricidae; genus Crocidura; species Crocidura indochinensis. Next base: position 3,025 of record PVKC010038199.1, read on the forward strand.
GCTCAGGAAACTCAAGAGTCTATTCTGTGACAGAAGTTTAACCCAGGCCTCCTGCAAAGCATTCTATGCATCTTCACCAGCAGCCCTGGTTCAGCAAAAAAACTCTGGACTCTGCAGCCCAGGGCCCTCCCAGAGGCTGGAGAATTGGTCAGGTTAGTGCACAGTGACACCTCTGGGGACAGTGGTTGCTCCTGGAGGAAGGCCTCTGTTCTTTTGGTACTTTTGTGTGTCTGAGGAAGGGGACAGTCAACCAGTGCAGTTCCCAGAACCACAGCTAACCACCCACTTACCCCACTCCAACAGATGGACCCTCATTCCTGGATTAATACTGCCATCTGGTGGCCAAATTCCTCCACAGCAGCCCAAGATGAGATTCCAGCCCTTCTAAGATCCCAGAACCCCAAGGTCCAAGATCTCGGTTTCCCAAAGTCCACTTCACAGAAGAGGATACAGCGTCACCCACACAACAAACAACAGTGGTGGGTAATGGGGGAAATTTGCAGTCCTCGGGCCTGTGTAGCAGCCAAACCATAGAGTGCCTAGAACAGGAGTCTGTATGGGATTGTCTGTGCTGTCACAGATTGTCCAGTACCAGTGTGTAGCACATACTAAGAATCAGGGAACTGCCATGGTCATAATCAGTCAGAAATACCAAAAGTCGTGTGCACTTGGGAACCAAAAGTCGTGTGCACTTGGGAAGAGCCAGGAAAGGGCCCAGCACTGCCCACAGGAGCAGGTGACATGTAGCACCTAGCCACGCTGGTGAAAAAAACATATGAAAACAGTCACTGACATTTGCATTAAGACTGTATCTATCATCCAGTACCTAGAGTTGGTCAAAACAGTGAGACTGTGGCGCTTTAGCTCAATTCCATTGACTGGAACCACTGAACAGAGGCTGCCATACAACATGGGGTGAACCTCCCAGCTGCAATCACATGGCAGCTCTCAGGAGCACCCCATTCCTGTAGTGGTAATTGCACTCGCATTTGGAACAGATGGATGCTGGCACCTTCCCATCCCCTGCCCCCATTTTCACAAAGTACTGATCCAGGAGAAAGGGGTATAATTAAAAGAGGAGATGCAGAACAATCCCCTGAAGCTCTGTGCCCTCTCCTTTCCCTTGTAAATACATTAATGAACTCTATTTGCAAAGACAAACCCCCTATTGAAACCCAGGAACCAAATCTCTGGGGACCCAGAGACTCCCATTGTGTCCACTGCCTGAGAAAGGGAAGAAAAAGAAATCCTAATTACTTTAGTCCTGTTTATCTACACAATCATCAGGAAAACAAAACTATCGGTTACAGCGCCACTTGCCTGCCTGCCCCTGATGCCTGGCTGCCTGATGTCTAGCTCTGGCTCAAGCTAGGCTGCCTGGGGAAAGTCACTTTTCTCTCTTTCTAGGAGGTGTTTTTAACCTCCTGTTAATCAAAGGAGAACAGCGTCTGCAGGAGTGGAACAGAGGATGGATCACAGAAAGACTCAGAGCAGCTGGGGGTGGGAGGAATTGGGATAAGTTAATGAGTTCGAAAGGCCCCACAAAGGCTGACTCTCCTTCCTGGAGCCCTGTGATATAGAAGCCCCTCAGAGAGCACAAGGTCCAGAGTCTCCCAGAGAGAGACCCTGCTTGGTTGATTCTGTACACCCAGTTCCCAGACTCCCTCCTGCAGGAGCCATAACTTAGCCTTCTCTGGCATTAGCCCTGCCCAGCAGGGCCTCACATCATCCTGCCCATGGCAATGCTCAGGGCTGGAACCTGAGGTCTGAATTCTGGGAATGCCAGGCTGCCAGGAGAGGTCTCCTGGGTGGAGGTCCTCACAGTGGAGAGCCGAGGCAATTGATAAAGTGGGACCCCAGCAGATAGAGTGGTGACTGTACAGCAGGCAGGGCACTTGCCTTGCATGCCACCAAGCTGGATTAGTTCCCAGCACCAGATATGGTCTCCCAAGATCCCTCAGGAGTAATCCCTGAGAATAGAGCCAGTAGTAAACACTGAGCACTGAAAGGTGTAGCCCCCAAAGCAACAACAAAAAGAGTAGACAGACAACGCCTGTGGGCTTTGGTGATTGTGTGGCTTCTGGGTCACAAGCACCAAGAACCCTAGCTAACCTTTCTGACCCCAGCCTTGGGCTGGCTGCTGGTGGCTGATTCACAGCTTCTCCCCCAATGTCCCTGCCACAGAATTCCAGGAATATTGTTAATGGGAAAGACTGGACCTCAGTCTCCAACCTGCTTCCAAATGGCTAAATTCCGAGCATGTGTGTGTATGCCCACATACAAACACATGTGTGCATACACACACAAATGTGCACGTGCACACACCCTCTGTGTTTGCTTTCCTGAAAACTCTTTGCAGCAGACTCTCAAAGAGAGTGAATGGGTCACACTGTGCTGCAGCTGAGACCCAGCTGATGACACAAAAGACAGAATCGCCCACCATGCAGCCCACAGAGCTGAGATAACCAAAGGTTTGTCTTAGGTATTGGAGTAATGTGTTACAGTCAGTACATAATTGACTTATCCCAGGACTAGAAAGCTACCAGCTGGCCAGGAAATGTCACTTCTTTTTTTCCTGAGGGCGGTGAGGTCCTATCTCTGCCCTTGGACACACCTGGAAGAAGATAAAACCCTGCCTGCTGGATAAGCAGAATCCCCACCTCGACCTAATTCCCACGAAAGACTTAGTGGCCTGGTCAGTCTGTGTATTCAGCCACATCCATCAGCTGCACCCAGATGACAGGTCTGGGTCACAGGGCAGGAGACAGGGATTGTCTCAAAAGAATGGAAGCAAGGCCACAGGAGGAGAATGACCAGCATCCTTAGGACCCAGACCCAGAAAGAGCTTGTGAAAGTGGAGGGCAGGGGGCATTATATGTGCCAGGGGGTGGCTTTGATGGCCCAGCTGTCTTTGAATTGGGCTCAGATGTGGTTCTTCCACTTCCAGCTCTCCCCTAAGGAAGGATTTTCAGGTTGGTAAGAGCTTCTTGAAAACTTTACAGACTTTCCCATGTGAATCTAGTCAGAGGACCCATTAAACCAGTCATTCAGAATATAACCCCCAGAGAGGGCAAGTGGGAATACAAGCTCTACAGGATTCTGGGGGAACCTAATGAAGAGCAGGTGCTGATTTTCAAAACTGCACCTGAATCTGTCAAATATTATAAGACAAATCTGCTTTAATTCTACAATAACAAATAAAAGGAGTCCTAGGTAACTCAAGGGTAGCCCTCCTGTCTGCACCTCAAGGACTCATTTAGACCCTCACCATCCCCCAGCCCAGCAGCACTGCCCCCCGGAGCCCCAAACACTACAGCCAATGTGTATCATCTCCAGCGACTGTGCCCAACTGTATATGGCTGAAGTATGCCACTCCTGGAAGCACTGTAATTTGGGAACCACTGTCACTCATTGTCACTCAACAGCCATGCCTTTCAGTAGGGATACACCTATACCAAGCACCTCCCACTTCCCAATATGGTGGCACTGTAGCTGATGACTGTGTACATGGAGCAGTGAACTCAGGAACCACCTAGCACTGCTCTGTCGCCCTCCTCCTGATCGGTTCTCATGGTGTCTTGTGGTGTTACTTCTCTGCCCTCCCACTCCCGCCTTTCCATCAGCAATATGCCTCTGCTGGAGACCCTAGGATGGAGAAACAAGGTTATGTCAAAGCATTCGTGACTGAAAGGTCAGAATGGGAGGTGGCTATACCCCTGGCATCTCTGCTGCCACCCCCAATCATCTCACTATCCCCAACCTCATGGAGACTTTCTCCACTCCCCAAAGAAGCATGCAGACAGTGCTCCTCTTAAATCATATTTAATTGTTCTCCCAAAGACAGGATTCATCAAAAAAGAGATTCACAGCACTTACAGTCAAGAAAGGTCAACTAAGAAAAAAAAAAAAACAGGAATATATTAGGCTTTCGATAGAAAAAAATAAAATGCAAACACCATCCTTTTCATTTGCACCCTTATGTTCTCACTCCCATACAAGCATCTCTGTACCTAGATACACATACATGTATGGGTAAGCACACAAACACACACATACACAAACACACAAGGGCAGGGGCAAGATGTGAAGGGGAAAGAGGGAGGGGAAAGGGAATGGGTCCCCAGGGTCCTGGCCCACCCAACCCCCTCAGTAACAGGGCAGAGCAGTGCTACATGTGGGACTCGAGGGAACACACGCAGAACTCCTTAACTGTGCAGGGCAGAAATGGGGGTGAGGTGGTGGGCACTAGTGGGGACAGCTGCCTTAGATGACTCTGTTCTCCAGGACCGCCAGCCGCTTACTCACAGCTTCCAGTGGGCATGCAGTTAAGGAGCCAGCATTGCCAGCAGGCCAGAGTGGCAGAGGTGTGGCCACCACCACCCTGGACTTCACTTCCTGCTTTCTCCAGACTCCTCTTCCAGGTCTTTCTTTCTCTCACCCCCACATGTGTTCACCCCAATGTGTGCCCCGCCCCACCACCCGAACCCCATTACTGTAAGCAAGTGCCTGAGCCTGGTCTGTGCAGAGCTCCCCCATAGAGGCTGGTCGTGGTCTGGGTCATTCCCCTGAGACCTGAGGAAGGAGGATCCCATGGGAGCCCTGTGACTTTCTGAAAATGTCTAGGAACCTGTGAGGGGGGGTATTCAATCTAGGCTTCTGCCTCAGTTTCTCTACTTTCTCTTTTCTTGGAACAGGACAGTGCCCAAGTTGACACCAGTCCACTTGCTGATCTCAAGGAGGCACAATTTCCCTCTCCTGTTCCTTTCTTTCCCCTGTGCTGCCTACTGCTACCCTAACCTCCCTGCCCTACCCAAGTGGCCTCTGGGAAAGGATATGTTTCCTGGTCAGCGCCTGCAGCAGTTCCTCCACTTTGCCCTGAAATTTGACAATGGACTCACAGGCACAAGGGTCCTCCTCTGGAACAAAAGGAAGCAGGGAGAGAAATGGAAATAGTGAGTGGTTACCAGATAAGAACATGGGGTAGTCACTGACCAGGGTGAGGAACATGGAATTTCAGGGGATGGGGTCCAGGAGCAGAGGGCTCTGAAACAGAGCACCCAGGAGAGATGGCAGGTCACTCTTGAGAGTTCCTTTCCTTCCCCTGTGCTGCCTACTGCTACCCTAACCTCAAAGCCCTGAGAATTCCAGTTTTACCTATCAGGCAAGTGGCCAATGCACAGGGTGCTATTTCCTTTCAGTGTCTGCAGCTCAACCTTACATTTTACAAGTGAAAATCCAGAGAAGTAAAATCTTTTATTTGTGGCCAACAGTGTCCAAGCAAAGAGGTAAACTTCAGGCATGCCTGGCTCTAGGTCCATGTTCCTTACAGGGAAGCCAATAGGCCAGACAACTGTTTAGGTCAGGGAGATGTCAGGGTTCAAACAACCCCATCACTCTGATTCATCTAGAAAATGGGAATGATACTCAGATCAAATAGAATTAAAGGTTTAATATTCCAACAACACTAAGCAATGCATCCTTGCCATAAACATGCCCTGTGTCTGCTAGTCTTGCCAACCTGGCCACCTCCAGATTCCATACTCTTGATGCCACAAAAACCCCATTCCAGGATGATTCCACCCCAACCTCCCAGTGATGCAGTGGTGCTCTAACCACACTTACCCACACAGATCTTCTTCTGCAACTTCTTGCCAATCTGGTTGATGGTCTTAAAATCTGCAGTGTAGAAGTAGTGCTCTGCCACAGGCTCTGAGGCAATCTCTCTCAGCTCATCCTCCACAGCATTGCCCACGCCCACAGCAAACATCCTAAAGCCTGCCAAAGGAATAAAACAGGGAGGAGTGGCCATGGGAACCAAGAGCCACTGAAGAGCCCCCTGGCAAATCCAGCCTTTCAACACCAAACACCTCTTGGTGGCAGCTCCTTGGAATTGCAAGCACAGTGTTTAGGACAGAGACATGGAAATCACATTCTACTTTCTGACTTCTTTTCCTGAGAGCTTGCTGGTATCACTTATCACCTATCTTGTGATTATTAATACCTTATTTAACAGGTGACAAAGCAGATGTAGGCTTGTCCCAATATAAAATTACCTTCCAAAACCGTTAATATACACTTGAGAATATTCAACAGCAAAATTTCCATGCTCCACCTACAAAGGGTCTATCAAAACAAGTCACACACTGTTGTGGGGAGCTCAGTCTTGTCACCAGTTTAAGAGAGAGTTGGACATACCAGGTTAATGGATCTTATAAGAATAGACACGAAGCTGGGCTGTGCCATGTGTCACATCAGTCAGGGTGTTTAGAATCCAACCAAGTCAGTACTTACCAAGGTCCTTGGCCTTCTTAGCTGCATCATTAATGTAGTCCTGACTCCGACCATCAGTGAAGACAATGCCCACCTTCTGGGCCCCAGGCCTGGCACCACTGGACACAGTGAAGGAATTGTCAATGAGATACTTGAGGGCGGCACCTGTCATGGTGCCTTTCTCCATGTATGACATGCTGCGCACTGCTGCCTTGATGTCCTTCTTGGTGCGGAAGCGGCCCAGAGGGAACTCCTGGCGCACAGAGCTGGAGTACTGCACCAGCCCCACCTGAGCCAGCTTGTCCGACACATCCAGTGTATCCACGATCTGGTTGATGAACTTCTTCACCAGCTCAAAGTTCTCTGGCCTCACGCTCTTGGATCCATCGATGAGAAAGACCAGGTCCATGGCTGAGCTGCTGCCACCACCAGTACACACTGAGAAGGGAGAGAAGGCCACCAAAAAAAGCTTAAGGTTCAGAAAACCCTGCTGCCCACTGGAGTGGGGGACCATGACATGCCTAGCTCTGTACTGAGGAGCAGCCCATTTTGCCCTCAAAACCCTTTTTTCAAAGTCAAAGTTACTAGTCAATTTTACAGCAAATGTTCCCAAAGCTGTTAAATCACACAGCTCAAACATGGAGGCACCAAGATTTGAACACAAAATCTTGTGGCTCCTCATCCCTTCAGTGTTTGGCCCCTTCAGTGGGGCCAAAGAGATTATATAGAAGTTAAGGTGCTTGCCTTGCACACAGCTAACAGGGTTCAACTCCTGCACCACACATGGTCCCGTGAGTGATCCCTGAGTATAGATCTAAGGATAAACCCTGAGCACAGCTGGGTATGGCCCCAAAACCCAAAATTAGTTACTTAATCAGTTAGTTAAAAGAGAGATTGAGAAAAGAACCAAAGTCATAGAGACTTTCTGCAGATACCAACTTCTAGAAAGGCATCTTTGCAGAGTGGTCCAGAGGCAAAGTGCACTGAAGTCTGGGTGGGTTCCTAGGGAGTAACCAAGACCCTGCCCTCCCCAGTCTCCCTGGGCTTTCCTGTGTCCAACCCACTGACCATTGCAGGTCTTGCCATCACTGTTCAACGTGAAGCCCTCACGGCATGCACAGGTGTAGGAACCTGGAGAGCTGACACACACCTGCTCGCAGTCATGATCTCCAGTAGCGCACAGGTCTGACACCACTGTAGGACACAAGACAACACTTCTCACAAACACAGGCCAGAAGGGGTCTTACCCTCAGGGAAACTTAGAACCCTCAACTATATGTATCCCAATTTCTAGGCCTCAAAGCCTAAATAAAGGCACCAGGGCTGAGATCCCAAAAGAAGTTAATAAAGCTGCTACATAAAACTTTCTGCTTAAAAGGTAAAAGCCAAAGGGACAGGGTCTTTTATCTGGGTCTGGAGGTACCCCATGTCTCTAGAATGGCAAAGAAGATAGCACATGGCACTCTATCTGGTACTGAGGCTGGTATCAAACCCTGTATCAATGACTCCATTAACACAGCACAGGCCATCTTTAAAGTTCCTTTAAGGCCATGTGTTTTGAGTCCACACAGCAGCGGTGATCAGGGCTGGTTACTCCTGATATGCACTCGGGAATTACTCTTGATGCTGCTCAAGGGACTATATGTCTGTGAGTAGACAAGCACCTTGTGTGTCATATTATCTCTCTAGCCCCCTACATAAGCTACTTTTAAAGAAGATGGGGAGTCACCATCCCTCAAGACCCACCTCCCTCTGCAATGGCTTTTACCAGTCCAGTGCCCAGGTGCTCAGAGCCTCTAGCATCACAGTAGACTTGGAACCCAATTCCTACCTTGGCATACATGCTCTTGTGGGTATTTAAACCTTTACTTCACTGGGTGCCCAAGTCTGCTGATCCCAGCCAGGACCCTGTCCCTGCCCTGGCACACTGCTCAGCGTTAAACCTATCTCAACATAGCCCAACCTTGCACCCAATACACCGTCTCCAGTACTGTTTCCTTACTTGGGCCAGACCCTGCTAGGAACTCTGACTCTGCTAGGACCTAAACAGTATGGCCCAGACAATGACCCCTCAAGCCCACCCCTGCCCATATCTATGCAGGTCCCTCTGGTTCACCCTTCCCACCCACATACTGACTCTCAGGAACTCCAGTAAAACTACCGCCCCACTCGACCCCATCCCAAACCAGGCTGGATCTCATCCACATCCAGGCCCAGCTCAGATTCTGCCTCCAGGCCCTGCCCCTCACGGACTCTCAGCCCAGCCCTAGGTCCTGCCCTCTTCGGACCCTCAGCCCTGCCCGGTAACCCTCCACCCTCCAACCCCTGCTGCCGTTCAGCGCACAGCAGAAGGCCTCCTGGAATTTCTTGGACAGTTTCTCGATGACATTGTAGCTCTCCACGTAGTCCACGTGCTCTTCCTGGGGCTCGCTGGCGATCTGTCTCAGAGTGGCCTTGTCCACGCGACCCACACCGATTGCAAACAGCTCGATGCCATTGGCCCGAGCCTGGGCGGACACATCCCGCACGCTGTCCTGGGGCCTCCCGTCCGTCACCACGATGACCACCTGCGGCATGAGGAGGAGAGAGTGATGAGTCTGCCCTCCCTCCCCACTTTGGTCCTGGGCAACAGACCTCCAGTGAGTCTTGGGGAGCCTAGACTGGCACAGCCAGAGAGGTTGTGACTGCCCAGGTCACAGCAGTAGTTAGATTTGGGCTTTCCCGCCTGGGTTCTTCCCCCATCCGGCTAGCAGAAGATTTTGACTCGGACTGAAAGAGACATGGAGGTGTTCTCCCATCCAACTAGCTAATGTCTCCAGAGGTCTCCTCCCTCTGTCCCGCAGCTATGAGATCTCTGAGAAAGGGCCATGTCTACCCTCTAGTCATTAGGGCCCGCAGACTCGCCCTGCAAACCTATGCATCCCACCCTGGCATCTCTGCTCTTAGCCAGCAGAGGGAAGCAGAGGCTGTATTATAAAAAAGCTGCTCTGTGGATCTGGCCGTGGGAGCTGGCAAGAGAAATCAGGAAGAAGGTGTCACCTTTTCTCCCTGTATTCCCAGGATGCTCCTTGCCAGGGTTCTCAGGGAGGAAGGTACTGCCCAGCCCTCCCACAAGGTCTTCCTGCTCTGTATTCCGGAGAATCTGAGTCTGAACTATGCCTAAGTGTGGAGCTCAGCTTCCAGGCCCACTCTTGGTACTGGTTCCAAACAGCCTGGGACACCTGCAATTTAACAGAGAGACTGCTGGATTTGACACGCAGCTCTGCCAGTCAGAGCGAACATTCCTGAGTCTACAGCTCTTCTCCTGGAGAAGGGGTTTTTGGAGATTCCCTCCTCCAGCTCCTGAGGAAGAGTAGGGCTCTTTACCCTGCTACCTTTATCTTCCAAGGACTCTCCTGAGTTCCCATGGTCCTTCTGCCCTTTGAGGGCCTGATGTCTGCTGAGTGCTGCAGACTCCTGTAGCATATGCTGTCCTCTTCCACTCACCTCAGCCATTGGCCTGACCTGAGTGATCCAATCAATTCTGAAAAA
>PVKC010038200.1:0-12821 GCA_004027635.1 Crocidura indochinensis
TTTTTTTTGGTTTTTGGGTCACACCCGGCAGTGCTCAGGGGTCACTCCTGGCTCCATGCTCAGAAATTGCTCCTGGCAGGCACGGGGGACCATATGGGGCACCGGGATTCGAACCGATGACCTTTTGCATGAAAGGCAAACGTCTTACCTCCATGCTATCTCCCGGGCCCCACAAAATCTTTTTTTTTTTTTTGGTTTTTGGGCCATACCCAGTGGCACTCAGGGGTTACTCCTGGCTATGCGCTCAGAAGTCGCTCCTGGCTTGGGGGACCATATGGGAAACCGGGGGATCGAACCGCGGTCCGCAGGCAAGCAGACACCTTACCTTCAGCGCCACCACCTGGCCCCTCGTTACAGAATCTTGAGTTAAATCAATGATCCTGAATGGACTCAAACTGAACTCAAGGTTGTGGACTAGAGAGGGTCTCTACCTATTATATAGTTAATTTTCCTCCCAAACTAGCATCTAACCTCCCACCCGCACTGGTTTTTTGGTTTTTGTTTTTTTTTTTTTGGTTTTTGGCCCACATCCAGCAGTGCTCAGGGGTTACTCCTGGCTGTCCTCAGAAATAGCTCCTGGCAGGCACGGGGACCATATGGGTCACCGGGATTCGAACCAACCACCTTTGGTTCTGGATCAGCTGATTACAAGGCAAATGCCGCTGTGCTATCTCTCCAGGCCCTCCACTGGTTATTTTTGCTTAAATGTACATTGTAGTGACGGAATGTACTGAGATTAGAGAAACCTAACCACAGATGTAATTTGCATTCGTCTATAGGTCACAGGGGACAAGTATAGAGATGAATGAACATGTCTACAAAGGTACTCAAAGTGAAATAGTTTTTATCTGGAATTAGAAACCTGAAGCCCTTTCTATTATTATGAAATAGTTTCAGACCTGGCATTAGATACAGGAAACCCTTTCTACTATTCCTTAAGTCAACACTTGCCCATCAAATCCTTTTAATTCTATCTCCTTACAATAAGGCAATGAGTAAATAGTATTTCTCTCTTTCCTGATATTCTCTGAAAGTTAAGAGATTGCAGAGATAGTTTTAAAAAGGTAAGTGCTGGGGACCAGAGAAATAGCATGGAAGTAGGGCATTTGCCTTGCATGCAGAAGGATGGTAGTTCAAATCCCATCATCCCATATGGTACCCCGAGCCTGCCAGGAGCAATTTTTGAGCATAGAGCCAGGAGTAACTCCTGAGTGTTGCTGGGTGTGACCCAAAAACCAAAACAAACAAACAAAACCCTCCCTCACCCCTTCAAAAAAGGTAAGTGCTAGTTTTGTATGTAGATGTGGCCCCAACACTGTACAGTTCTCACAGTGTGGCTAGGAGTGATCTCAAAGCATAGTAGTGGGAACATCCCCCAGCACTACTGATGTGGAACAAAGTGAAAAATAAATAATTTGAGGCTGGATGGAGAGATAGCACAACAGTAGGGCGTTTGTCTTGCATGCAGCCATAACAGGATGAATGGTTGTTCAAGTCCTGGCATCTCATATGGTCCCCTGAGTCTGCCAGGAGCGATTTCTGAGCACAGAACCAGGAGTAACTCCTGAACACCACCAGGTGTGATACAAAAAAACAAAACAAAACAAAAATGTCTTAAGAGTACTTAGCTAGGGGCCCGGGAGATTAGCATGGAGGTAAGGCGTTTGCCTTTCATGCAAAAGGTCATCGGTTCAAATCCCGGTGCCCCATATGGTCCCCTGTGCCTGCCAGGAGCAATTTCTGAGCATGGAGCCAGGAGTAACCCCTGAGCACTGCCGGGTGTGACCCAAAAACCAAAAAATAAATAAATAAATAAATAAATAAATAAATAAATAAATAAAAAGTACTTCTTAGCTAGGGGGCTGGAGCAGTTGCATAAGCGTTAAGGCCTTTGCCTTGCACGTGCTAACCTAGGACAGGCCACGGTTCAATTCACCCATCATCCCATATGGTCCCCCAAGTCAGGGGCGATTTCTGAGCACATAGTCAGGAGTAACCCCTGAGCATCTCAAGGTGTGGCCCCCCAAAAGCAAGAAAAGTACTTAGCTAGTAATTGGTGGGAAATGTGTAGAGTTGTGTTGTTAAAAATCAGTGCCTCTTAGATTTTGATGGTGTCAACATATGCCATTATGCTTACCAATGCATAATGAGCAAGATTTTTAAAAACATGTGTGAGACAGTCTGAGGGCAGACATGTGGCAAAACAATACCTTGCATAGATGATGAGACCTGAGCTAAGAAGATGACAGAAAGCAGAATGATCTGAGATATATTTTATGGATAGAGCCAATTAGGCTTGTTGATACATTAGATATTCAAAATAAGAGGATAATCAAACTTTTGTGGATGGAGAACAGGGTGGAGAGAATGAAAAATGAAGTGTTCTACTTTTTTTTTTTTTAGTTTTGAATAACCTGTGTTTAAACATCCTCGTGGTTATGTGAAATCAACTATTTTGTGCATACATAAGTCTGAAATTTGGGTTAAGGCTAGAGGTATACATTTAAAAATCAGAATATAGATGGTATTTAAGTTCTGCAACTGGGTGAGATCATCTAGGGAGGGATTTCAGGGTATTTCTATCCAGTAAAACTTCTGTGTTAGAAGTGTAATTTTCTTGTTATCAACACTTTTGTTGTCCATGTGTTTGTAGAGCAGAAATTCAGATGTTTTCAATGTGAAATAAGCAAAAAGAGATTCTTATTTGGTATGGTAGAGGGCACACCTGGTGATATTTGAGATCTACTTCTCCCAGCTCAGTGGTTGACGTCACTTCCATGTGCTTCACAGGGTGGTTCAGGGATTGAACTCAGGCCTCCTGCATGCAATACATAAACTTTGCCACTGATCCACATTGTCTGCATCTCTTTATTCTAAATTTAAATTGGATAGTTAAGAATAGAGTCTGAGGTAATTTATGCCTAGAGGTCTAGTAAAAGAGCTTGAGACAGCAAAGGAAATAGAGTAAGAGAAACCAGGAAAATAAGAGAAAAAGCAATCAGGAAAGAATGAGGTCCGTTGTAAAATAAATCCCACATGTTGTGAGATTAATCCCAATGTACCATATTTCTAACCCCAGGCAGATGTGTCTGTAGAAGGATAGCAGTAAAGCATTAATAAATCAAGCCAGTCAGGAGAGAGTCATGGAGTCAGTTTACTTTCCACCTCATGGTCTCTCTCCTCCAAGCCAAACTGTTCTTTCTTTATTAAACCAATACCAGTCCATCAAGAGTGGGGAAGGTCAAGTCATCCAGGTGAGCTTTTATATATCAAAGGGCTAGGTTTAAAGAAAAGAGGAAATTGGGGGGACACCTTTGTTTTCCCTTGGTAGAGGTCAAGGTGTTTGCCTTATACTGTGCTAACCATGGTTTGAGCCTTGGCTACACATATGGTTCACCTGGTTAAGATGCTTAAATGATGTGCAGGGTCTGGAGAGATAGTAGGGCCTTGCACACAGTTGACCCAGATTCTTTTCCTGGCACTCTTTTCCCCTCAGCACTACCAGTAGTAATATCTGAGCACAGATCCAGGACCAGGAGTAAGCCCTAAATACTACCCCCAACCACTACTAAAGTCAATAGTGTGTAATTACTAGTGTTAGTCTTTAAGATGACTAAAGGAATAACAAAAAATAGCTTTGTATGTATACTATATATCATCCATTTGTTTCTCTAAATCAATTTTCCAATCTTCTTTACCCCACTTTATATCTTAGGTGCTGAAAATTATAAGTTAAGTCAACATATTTCCTTACTGCATGGTGTTGGTTAGATCTATATAATGGAGGGAGAATGTGTCCTTGAATTGACGATCTCCACTAATCAATATGATCTTTCCATTTGGGTCTCAATGCTTTCTTTCCTGTCCCTTCAAGCATAATGCTGATGATAGTGGCATTATTGCTAGTTCTTGTTTATTGCATTATCTCTTGTGCCTGTATATCATCTTTGTAAATTTTTCTTTATTAAGTAATTCCCACTTGAATTTAATCCTGGTATCACCTCTCTATCCATTTGGGGAAACTAGGAGGTACAGGAAGGTACAAACACATGACAAGAACTTTAAAAAGGCTGGAGGCTTTTTGTTGTTTGTTTTGGGTTTTGGAACCACACCTGGATGTAGTCAGGGCTTACTTTTGACTCTGAACTCAGGAATAATTCCTGGTGGGGTTCAGAGACTATCTGAGGTCTTCTGGGAGTGAAATCCCGTTAGCCATGTACAAGACCAGTGATCTATCTATTGTACCATCACTCTGGCACCAGAGTTCTTTTTGAAAGAAGGTTAACTACTTTGGAGGAATATAGTACCAAGAAATAGACCTTCATATCTTCTCCAGGGGTATATAAATGAAAGGACCTCTGAGAGACTGAAAATAAGTATGGGAAAACAAGTTTTAGCTCATATATGAATGTGGAGAATATATTTAAAAAGTTGAAGTTTTATTTCCCCAATGTTTGCTGTGCCTATGCAAAAAAAAAAAAAATAGTGGGGGGAACGCCAAACCCTACCACTCCAGCACCCATACTTTTTCTTGTTTTGTTTTGATTTGTTAGTTTTGGACTTTATTTTTCCTCTCTTTTTTCTTCCACTATTCTCTTTCTTTTTCACTCTGTGGTTATTATTTAGAGATTTATTTTTATTTTTATTTGCTGGGTCCATTTTTTTTCTTTTTTCTTCCATTTTTCTTTTTTTCCTCTCTCTTCTTTCTTTTTTTTGGTAGTTGTCACCAATTTTTTTTCTTCATTTTTTTCTTACCCTTTTTATCTCCAATGACAGTGGAATAGATGCTCAAAACAAGCTGCAAAGTGGAGACCAGTTGTACTAGCATTCTGGGGGGTAAAGGAGGGAGATATGGGATGCATACTGGGAACAGGGGTGGAGGGAGGACAGCACTGGTGGTGGGAATGCCCCTCATTCATTGCCACTATGTACCATAAATGATGAAATGAAAAATTTGTAATGAACTTTGGCCACAATAAAAATTTTAAAAAAAAGTTGAAGTTTTAGCGAAAGTTTATAGGAAAGGAGATCCAAAGGTTTAGAGAAAGTTTGGAGGTTACAGGAAAGGAAGCCCAAAGGGCTTAGGATAATTTTGAAGGGGGGTATGAAATTAAGGGTTGAGTATAATTGAGGAATTTATATGTAACTATGGAGACAAGAATCCGCATCTGGGAAGTTACTAGGGATTTGGCAGTGGAAGGGCTGGAATGTGGTTCAGTAGTAGAACCCATATCATATGCAAAGACCTGGATTTGATCCTAAACACAGCAGAAAAGGGAGTGGTGGTGGAAGGAGAATGTAGTTTTGTTTTTAGTTCAGGTTTGTTGGCACCTATTTTGTGCTGCATACTGGGTTAGACTACAGGGCAACAGTGGTCAACCAGTAGCAGTTACCACCCAAGCAGTGACTTAACAATGAGTCTGACTGTGTGAATTGCATACCTCTTAAGAGGGCCTCCTAGAGAAAAGCCAACATAGACTGACTCATGCTTTCATAGCTGACCTTGAAATGCTGGCTGCTGACAGATCCTGGCAGCAAGGACCTTTCCCAACAGAGTTCAATATCTTTCAATTCTAATAAGAAAATCAAAGAATGGATAAAGAAGGCTGAAGCTTTTCTGCAAGAGTTAGGGAATGGCATTGCTCAGCACTATGCTTGCCTGGGACAAGGTAGGATAAAGCTGAAAGAGAGTGGTTAGTCTGAGCATGGCTTACCACTGTGATTGACTACCAGCATGGAAGGTTACAGACCTGGCCAATCAGACAGTATACGACTATGTTTACATTGCAAAGTTCTTTCACTAGTGCTTCTTGAGTGCTCACCCTGAAAATTCAGGCATTTGAGGGGCCAGAGAGATAGCTTGGAGGTAGTGCATTTGCCTTGCATGCAGAGGGACTGTGGCTCGAATCCCAGCATCCCATATGGTCCCCCAAGCCTGCCAGGAGCAATTTCTGAGCATAGATCCAGGAGTAACCCCTGAGTGCTGCCAGGTGTGACCCAAAAACAAAAACCAAAAAAAAAAAAAACAAGTTCAGGAATTTTTTTTTTTTTTTTTTTGGTTTTTTGGGCCACACCCAGTTATGCTCAGGGATTTCTCCTGGCTATTCGCTCAGAAGTCGCTCCTGGCAGACATGGGACCATATGGGGAACCGGGGGATCGAACCGCGGTCCATCCTGTTAGCGCAGGCAAGGCAGGCACCTTACCTACAGCGCCACCGCCCGGCCCCCAAGTTCAGGAATTTTTAATTCACTTATTCCTCACAACCCTATGACTTAGGCACTATAATGATCTCTCACTTTAGAAAATTCTGTAATTTTACAAAAACGTGCAGGTAAAACTTGCCATTTGCTCTAAATCACACTGTTGGAAATTGACTCTTTTAAAATATTTTTATTGTAACATCGATTTACCATATTGTTCATAATAAAGTTGATTTGGACATTAAATGTTCAAACCCTAAATCCACCACTGATGTGACCTTCCCTTCATTAGTGTCCCCAATTTCCCACCTACACTATAACCTACAGGAACACAAAAAATTACTTCATGTAATTTTCATGTAATAAAGTAATGAAATGGCATTATCAAAATTAAGACCAGTAAGTACAAGTACTCGCAATATTTCTTCATAGTGTTGCTATCGACAATGTCTAAGGATTTATTGTGCTATGGTCTGTGCTTAGTTTAATCTCTGTGCTACTATTTAGGCTCACTGATCTTGGTAGACTTCTATGTAACTTTTCCAGCAAATTTTGTGTGATCATACTGATACTAGAATGAAATTTTGAGGTATTGCTTGGTTGCTTGAGGCCTCATGGTTCAGGATCTATAGATTTGAAACAAGTTTGGTAGCTTGGCAGTTTGAGAAGGGTAAGTTGTAGAGCTGGGCTATTTTTTGTCAGAAAGTGTAGTATGTAAGTCTGGACTGCTGTGGCTTCAAGCAGAAAGGGGTATCTACCCTTGCCCCTCACACACACATTCTGAGAATGCCTAGAGATATCAATCTATACCAGACTACCTGGGAAGAGTCAGTAACCAGTATTTTCTTTTGGAACTTGACAGAGAAGCTGGATCTTTTTCTTTTTCTTTATTTTTCCCTGCTGGGAAGATGACAGAAATGAATGAAGGCTGCTGTTCTTTTTTTTTTTTTTTTCCAGTGATGCAGGGAAGTGAGTTTTGGGGGGGGGGGGGAACTTGGCCCTTACCCATTCTGAAAATATTTTAGAGTTTTCAACCTGTAGCCTGATCCCACCTGAAAAGTTTCAGGTGCTCATCTTTTTTTGAGTTTAGTTCCAGAGCTGGGCTCTGTTTCTGTCCACAGATATTGGGCATGGTGTGGACTGCATTGGCAGAAATTGGTTTTTGTAAACTATTTAAAATAATTTGGCAGTGGTACTAGAGCGATGATACAGCAGGTAAGGTACTTGAACTTGAACACAGCTGATCTGGGTTTGATGCCTGGTACCCCATAGATTCCCCTAGTCTAGTACCTCCAAGAGTGATCTCTGAGCACAAAACCCAGAGTAAGCCCTGAGTACAGCCTGTGTGGCCCAAAACAAACTAAAATAAATTTTAAATTTAAATTTAAAATAAAATTGACAGTGAAATTATTAAAACAATAATTTTATTTTCTCACTTTATCAACTTGTCTCAGTTACAGTTTTAAGAATGTTTGTAAATCTCTTTTTATGCTCAACTGTACCCCAAATGCCTTACAATTCTGCATTTAACAGGACTTTAAAATCTTATTAGGGTTGGGGATGGAGCTCAATGATAGAGCACTTGCCTTTCTTTCTTTCTTTTTTTTTTTTTTGGTTTTTGGGTCACACCCGGCCGTGCTCAGGGGTTACTCCTGGCTCTATGCTCAGAAATTGCTCCTGGCAGGCATGGGGGACCATATGGGGCACCGGAATTCGAACCGATGACCTTCTGCCTTACCTCCATGCTATCTCCCGGATCCCTGAGCACTTGCCTTTCATGCATAAATTTCTGCCTTCTATTTCTGGTACAGTAATCAAGAAATCAATAATAAAAATCTTATTTAAAAATACATAGCACAGGCCCGGGAGATAGCATGGAGGTAAGGCATTTGCCTTTCATGCAAAAGGTCATCGGTTCGAATCCCGGTGCCCCATATGGTCCCCTGTGCCTGCCAGGAGCAATTTCTGAGCATGGAGCCAGGAGTAACCCCTGAGCACTGCCGGGTGTGACCCAAAAACCAAAAAAAAAAAAAAAAATACATAGCACATAAAGAACTATAGCACAGTGGTGGGGCATTTGCCTTGAATGTGTCTGCCTAGGATGGACCTTGGTTCAATCCCCAGCGTTCCATATGGTCCCCCAAACCAGAGCAATTTCTGAGCACATAGTCAGGAGTAACCCTTGAGCATCACAAACCAAACCAAAAAGCAAAAAACAAAACAAAACGTTTCCAGGGCCAGAGAGATAGATTGGAGTGCATGCTTTACATACAGGAGACCTGAGTTTGCTATTTGTCATTGCACAGTCTTCCAAGTACAATTGAGAGCCCTCTGAGCAGTAGTAGCTCTTGAATACATTGGATGAGACCCAAAAACCTTCCCCCAAGAAAAATGCATTTCTCCCGGGGAGGTAACTCATGCAGTTTCCAGATTTGATCATTGGGACCCCATGATCCCCGAGCACTGTTGGGAGAGGCTCTACCCAAAATGGAAAATAACAAAAATAAAAGGATAAATGTGATATAGTAACAAAAATATACTTCCAGACACTTTATATAAATATTAATGACAGCAACAGTCATAGTAGCTCCTTCAGTTTTCAGAACAATCATATTTTTACTTTTAGACCAGAAAGAATGAACTCACTTCTGCACTAAACATTCTTGTTCTTTGAAATATTTTGGGAGGGGCACATGTGAATACTTGGGGAGGGAAGGGTCAGTGCTTAGGACTTTCCAAAGGACCATGTAGTTGAACCCAAACTTCCCGCATCAAAGTACAGCCTGGCCTTTGAACATTTTGTTTGATAATTTTCTTCTGATCTTAGTTCACTTACTCCTAAGCCTATACCTAGTGCTTCATAGTCTTTTATATAGATAGATATAGATACACAGATATGCATATAAACATATAAATGTAATATGTATTACATATATATTATATATTTTTGTATCATTTTAAAGATCCTTTTTTCTATCCTGGGGAGATAGTATAGGAGATAAGGTACTTGCCATTCATCCAAATGATCTTGGCTTGATCTCAAGTGCCACATATGATATTCCAAGCACTACCAAGGGTCACTTCAGAACAGAAACAGGAATAGTCATCAGGATGTGACTCAAAAATTACTTCCCTGCAAATAATATTTTTGGGCCAGAGATATGGCACAGGAGTTAAGATAGATTCTTTCTATACAGCTGACCCTTGAGCATTGCAAAAATGACCCAGCAGGACAAAAACCTGTGCACAACTAGATATGTCCCCTAACTTCCCCACCTCAAAATAATAAAATGTTAAAATAATTTAAACCATGTTATAAAACACCATGATTCACACAGTTGATCATAATACAGCTTCTGGAATTCAATGTTTAAAACAGCACTTCCACCACTAGTGTAACATTCCTTCTACTGTTGTCCCAGTTTCCCACCCACCCCAAAACTTGCCCCTCTAACAGGCACAAAATAATTTACTATATATTGCTTGTTGCAAGTAAAAGGTAATGAAATTTTCAAGAAAACTTCAGTAATAGAAAATTTATGAAAATTGTTATATCTCACAACGGGGTCACATAAATAATCGCCTCAATGCTTACTAAGCTGTTTGTTGCTATTTGAGCATTCTGTGTTGTCATTATTAAAACTTAGGTGGTATTTATGTCACTTTCATCTCTAATTTGGTGTGCTCCTACTGAGGTTCCTATTGAGGAATTTGGAGGTGTCACCTGGCTATGCATATGGCCTTGAACTCCAGGAACTCCGAAATCTGTAGAGCTGGGTCATTGAGTTACATGGTGGTAGCTGTGGCTGCTTAGACTTCTGGAATTACAGAGGCTTGGAGGGAAGTAGGCTGCCTTCTTCCACTTCAAGAAGATCCCAGAGTTTTCAGCCCCAAACTGGCACACCTGGTTATTATTTATTTATTTATTTATTTATTTATTTATTTATTTATTTATTTTCAGTGGTTCTCAAACTATGGCCCGCGGGCCACATATTGTATTTGTTCCTGTTTTGTTTCTTCACATCAAAATAAGATGTATGCAGTGTGCATAGGAATTTGTTCCTAATTTTTGTTTTTTACTATAGTCTGGCCCTCCAGTGGTCTGAGGGACAATGAACTGGGCCTCTGTTTAAAAAGTTTGAGGACCCCTGATTTATTTATTTATTTATTTTTTTGGCTTTGGTTTTTGGGTCACTCCGGCAGTGCTCAGGGGCTACTTCTGACTCTACTCTCAGAAATCACTCCTGGTAGGCTCAGGGGACCATATGGGATGCTGGGATTCGAATCACCATCCTTCTGCATGCAAGGCAAACATCCTACCTTCATGCTATCTCTCCAGCCCCACATCTGGATACCTGCAGGTATCACTGCAGAGATTAGTGGTAAAGCATTTAAATTGAGCCATTAATGTGGCAGTGACTGAGGTTTTGGTGTGGTTGTTGGGGCTTTGGCAAAACTGGAACTCAATCTTGCCCCATCTCAATGGTACCCCAACAGTTTCAGCCATGATGATGGTGTACCCATGAATTTCAGCAGTGTAACTTACATCTCTTCCAAGAATAGTTTTGAGTATATGGAGCTGGCCCATGATCTGGCAGTGCCAGCTGTAGGAGAATGGGGTGTGGCTTTTGGGACCTAAGTGAAATGTTTTCCTGTTGCCATAGTCCCCCCGCCCCCCGTCCTTGCATAGGAACATACAGCTTTGAATTTATTCTTATCTTATCCTACATTATTCTATACTTTATATGAAGAAAAAAACATAGGCATGCACATATGTAATGATCTAATGCATTCCACCATTTTAAAAGCATTTATGTACTTTTTCTATTTACTCTCACAACCATTCTGTGAATCTAAGCACTATTATTACTCCCCTTTTGTAGGTGAGAAAACTGAGGCTTTACTAACCTAAATCAACAGTGCTGGTGCTTTGATTTCACTTCCAGTGGATGTACTGTGTCCATCTAGTGGCTTCAGGAATATGTTGATGTGACTCAGAGAAGGTACTGAATGCAGAATCATTTTATATTAGGAAGAAGGGGACCAAAAAGATAAAATTTACAGATGTGCTACTTAAAGGTTAGTATTATTTTCTCTTGGAAGTTTTGTGTAAATAATATATGAATGTACTTTGCAACAGCAGATATACAACTCTTGCTGCTCTCCCTTTGATCGGTTTGTTCTCAGCATGTTCATGATTTATTGAAAACTCTTTCTGACTTCCATCAATATTCAGTGCCTTATTCATTGCCAACCGGTTTCTTATAAACAAGCTTGCTAATTTACTCACAATTTTTTGATGGAAATATATATAAAGTAGATATTGCTCGTATTTAGAATTTTATTTTCCACACTAATGTGGTCTTTGTATGGTATTGCTATTATTATTTTTTAAATAAGTTAAAATTATTTAAGTGAGTCCAAGAGTATTATTACTTTGAAATGTTTGATTTTACTAGAGAATTTATAAATGACAAATATTTTAACTTAGAAAATGTAAAGAATGTCTGAATTTCCCTTTCCGGAAAAAGGCTATAAACTAAACTAAATTACTTTATATGTAGTTTCTGTCATCAATTACACCCTGTCTTTCCTGACTCTATTCTTTTTCTCTTTAACCACTGTCTCTATACTCTTAGCCCATAAAGCTAGTTTCTCCTATGAAAAATAAAAGCCAAATCAATAAAATAATCTTCCCTCCATCCTCCTGACTCAGCACAAATCCCTTAAAAGACCAGTCTGGCAGCCCAGCCACATTAAAACAGCAGTGCAGTTTAACCACACCTTTCATCCTTCTGCCAGAGGGTTTTTCCACTCCTGATCATTTTAAGCCACAGAACTCTTTCAGGGAACTGAAGTTTTCAGATGAGCACAGAGCAGGGCTCTATTACAGAGGCTGAGAGGCGGCGGCTTGTTCATATAGGCTCCAAAAATAAGTATGTTGGTTCTTTTTTGAGTATGGGCCCCCAGTGTTACACCAGTCAGGCATTGACTATAAAGACTTTGTCTTAGAGTAGCCTTTCTTTTTGCCTACTGAAAATCTAGCACACTGACCCAAAGAGTGTCTGAGGGCTTGGTTAAATTAGTGCTGACTTGATATGCTCTTGCAAAGAAACAGGTCCTTGCTCTGAGAAAGCTTGCAAATGAAGTAGGGCTTATAAGATTTGCACTAAGTCAACCTTTTTGTTTGTTTGTTTGTTTGTTTTGATTATTTTTTGGTTTGGGGTCACACCCAGCAGCGCTCAGGGGTTCCTTCTAGCTCTATGCTCAGAAATCGCCCCTGGCAGGCACAGGGACCATATAGGATGTCAGGATTCGAACCACCGTCCTGCATGAAAGGCAATTCCTTACCTCCATGCTATCTCTCCGGCCCCTAAGTCAATCTTCTTTATTAGGCACAGTATACTTGCCTTATTTCTACAAGGACCTGACAGACCTTCTGAGAAGTTTCCGATTTGGACCCCAAAGGAATGCCCCCTTCTCTATTCTACTGTCCCATGTTGGGTCACTCATATCCTCTCCTGTTCATTTAGTGGCTTTGGCTCCACCCTCAGAAGTATTTAGCTGTTTCCCACGAAGGAGGTTTTATCCTTTTATATTTTTTCTGTATCATAATGCCT
>PVKC010038201.1:0-7500 GCA_004027635.1 Crocidura indochinensis
AAAAAAAAAAAAAAAAAAAACAAACAAACAAAGAAGTTTTTTTAAAGTCTTGGGCCCGGAGCAGTGGTGCAGCAGTAGGGCGTTTGCCTTCTATGCGGCTAACTCAGGATGGACCGGGGTTCAATCCTCCAGTGTCCCACATGGTCCCCCGAGCCAGGAGCAATTTCTGCTCAGAGCCAGAATTAACTCCTGAGTGTCACTGGGTGTGGCCCCAAAACAAAACAAAAAGTTTTGAGTCTATAAACTAAAAAGCAAAATATGGGAACCGGGCAGTGGCGATGGAGGTAAGGTGCCTGCCTTACCTATGCTAGCCTAGGACGGACCGCAGTTCGATCCTCCGGTTTCCCATATGGTCCCTCAAGCCAGGAGCGACTTCTCAGCGCATAGCCAGGAGCGTCACTAGGTGTGACCCAAAAACCAAAAACAAAAAAATATTTCAACTTCGATTTTGGTATCTTTTGTCAAGTATGTATTGAATCTTCATGGCCACGATTTAAATTAGCTTTGTTGCAAGAATGTTTAAAAGCCCCGTGTAGTAAACTACATGAGGTGCCTATCCCTTGTTTACATATAACAATTAGGCCTAATTGAACAAATGTCCATCAAATTAAAAGAATTTGAATATGCTTAAATATTAGCCTAGTATCAGACTTGCCTGCCCTCCAGGAACTTTTCATTCTAAAACTAAGACTAATCTAATTTTGGCCACATCTTATAGTGTTACCCCTATGGGCTCAAGGATCATTGTTAGTGAGGCTCAAGAGAACATATATGGTGCAAAATATAGAATGTGCCAGGTCAGCCATGTCCAAAGCAAGCCTTCAATAGCAGAGGGAAATAATCTGCATAGTTTCATCAGCAGACACCAAGTATAGGTAAGCCAAAACAACTGAACTACAACATATACTGCTGGGTCGCTAATAGTTCTCCATATTAAACTGAAAAGCATATTGTATTTTGGGGGTGGGGGGGAGTAGGGTCACACCTGGCTCTATGTTTAGAATCGCTCCTGGCAGGCTCGGGGGACCATATGGGTTGCTGGGATTGGAACCGATGACTTTCTGCATCAAAGGCCTTACCCTCCATGCTCTCTCCGGCCACAAGCATATTGCATTTTGACAAATGTTTGACAGTGGTAACTTCTGGTTTCCTATATTTCAATTTAGACTTAAAGCAGCACCCATACCAACAGATTAAATATTTAAATATTAAATAAAATTTAATAAATAAATTTTGATAAAATTGGGAGTAGGGGACGAGTGTTTTTTCCTCACGGCAGCGTGCCTGCCAAAGGATGAGATTCAAATAATACAGAATTGCTTTGCATGCAGCTGACCAGGCACTATATGGGATGAGAAGCGTTAGGAATGATCTCTGAGCACAAAGCCAGATATGCCGGAACAGAAAGATGTGGCCCAAATCCAATCCCCAGCATTGCATGTTACAAAAGGAAACCCCAAGTACTAGATTAGTCCCTGAAAACTGCCAAGAATGACCTAAAATAATAATTAAAAAATAGGGGGGGGGGCGCCTCTGGAGAGAGAGCACAGCGGCATTTGCCTTGCAAGCAGAAGATCCAGGACCAAAGGGGTTGGTTCGAATCCCGGTGTCCCATATAGTCGGTCCCCCGTGCCTGCCAGGAGCTATTTCTGAGCAGACAGCTAGGAGTAACCGCTGAGGGTGTGGCCCAAACACCAAAAACAAAAAACAAGTTTTTACTTCTGATCTGAAAGTGCACCTTATTTTTAAAAGCAACTCTGTAGTTCAATTACTAAACAAACTAGCATTTCCTAGCTCCCATTAAAAATAAACCGGGGGGCGGGAGATAGCATGGAGGTAAGACGTTTGCCTTTCATGCAAAAGGTCATCGGTTCGAATCCCAGTGCCCCATATGGTCCCCCGTGCCTGCCAGGAGCAATTTCTGAGCATGGAGCCAGGAGTAACCCCTGAGCACTGCCGGGTGTGACCCAAAAACCAAAATAAAGTAATTAAATCGGGACATTTGAGTTTCAAAAGAAAACTGCAACCCAAATGCAAATTTTCAAGTGAGCCAGAACTCAATAGGTTGAGTACAAACTTTTTTTTTGGGGGGGGGGGGCGGTTGTTTGCTTTTTGGGCCACACCCGTTTGATGCTCAGGGATTACTCCTGGCTAAGTGCTCAGAAATCGCAGCTAGGGGCGGAGAGCTTCGGTGTTTGCCTTGCAGGCAGCCAACCCAGGACTTGATGGTTGGTTCTCCCATATGGTCCCTGTTCCTGCCAGGAGTTATTTCTGAGCAGATAGCGAGGAGTAATCCCTGAGCACCACCAAGTGTGGCCCAAAAAGAAAAATAAAAAGCAAACATAAAAAATGTACCAAATATCAGAAATTGCCCCTGGCTTGGGAGAGAACATATGGGTCGGGAATGCGGACCTTCCTTGGCTAGCGATTGCAAAGCAGACACCTTACCTCTAGCGCCACCTCTGTGGCCCCAAAAGTTTGGGGTTTGATCCCCAACATCATGCATAAAGTCTCAACAATAACTGTGTGTGGTCCAAATACAAAAGCATGGTCATCATTTAGTTTTATCTATCTTATCTCAAACACTGAAATATCCATGTGATGTTAACAATTCTTTTGCTTTGTCATACATTTCTACATTTTAAATGGTCAGATTCAAGATTCTATGAAATTGTCTTTAGCCTGTGGGAATAGCTATCCTTATTAAATTGATTTTCTTAAAAAAGTACACGTTATCTTATGAGCAGCAGATACTGTATCTAATTTTTCAAAACAAATCTTTCCAAAATAAAATCTTTAAAAAACATCACACATTGAGTCTTAATTGCAAATTAAAACTTTACACAAAAGTTAAAAATCCAGCTTTTTGACTTTATAATGAGTTACTCAAAAATAACAATCTTGAGTCTATTAAGTGCACTGGATGTTAATAGCTGTAGGAAACTTAACACTAATTTTCTTGTTTGTGGATTTCTTCAGGTCTTCTGCAACTTGTGTTTCAAACAATAAAGTTTGGTATCTTACATAGAAAGCCATACTAGGCGTAATTTTCAAGATGTCTTATTTGCTGCCTAGCACATGGTCAACCCATAAAATAGCAAACACCTCTTTAATCAGCATAAATTTCAACAACCATCAATACAAACTAAACTCTAAGGGATCTAATAAATTTGCCAAAACTACAAGATCCAATGCCCCCAAACAAATCCTTGCATTGAGACGAATCTTGCTAGCACAATATTTATAATCCTCCCACTCTTAAATACATTTCAAGTTGACTGCCTACAGAAGCTCATCTGAGTAGTACATTTTGGTACACCATTTGTTGTTCATTCTCCTCAATTACTTGGAATTCTTTCATTTCCAAATCTTCAGAGAAAAAGTGAGTGTGGAACACTACAGAATGTTCCAGAAAAGCATTACCAAATCACCATTAATGTCTTCATTGAGTCCACTGGTATGTGTGTGACCGGTATTTTGTTTATCCTATACTCCCCATCATGTGCTGAACTAGAGATTATGGACTATTTTCAATGTACGGGTAACCAAAGCATCAAAGAACTCTAAAGTGTCTATTTAAGACTTAATGAAAAACGAGATGGAGGACACCCACAATAATTCTTGGACTCCTGGAGATCCTAAGACATGCTACAAAAATAGGTCTTTATTCTTAGGAAAATATAGTCAGAGCTAGCTTCCTTATGCTATACATAAAATCTTAACATCAGAGGCAGTACAGATAGTACAGAATAGTTTTGAACTGATCTCCAAACAAGCACAAACCCACTACGTTGAAAAGAACAAGTAATTGAGGTTTTTGGCAAAAGACAGTACTTCGCATCTAATCCAAATCAAAGAGCCTGCAGACAGTTTCCAGTGAGATGGAAGGAATGAAATAAATATATAAATTCTAAGGATAAATAAATGTAAGACAATTTAAATAGTCTAAAACAATATTTTAAATAAAAGTACTAATCAGGTACAAGCTTTTGTTTCTCGGTGCCAGACTTCTAAATGCTCACCAGACTACTGTTATCATTAAAAGCCAAATCTTGAACCAGAGCATCAGTTACAATACTGAACTGTATATAGTTTTTTCCATGAAACACTTCTGATCTTTAAAATTAAGTAACTGAAGGCTGACCTGTAGTACTGTATTTTAAATCCTATGTACTCTTAATTTTAAAAATGAGTCTTTTTAAAGTCCATCCACTACTTGCCCAGTTAAAAAATATCTTTAAACATTGGTTCAAAATTAGCATATTAATAAAAGTAGTGGCATGCCCTATTGAGTGGTTTGCTTCCTGATTATTTAGCATTACAATTTAATTTACCACCCCCAAATCTGCTCTTTTTATGTATTATTACTGGAGTTCATCGTTCCTTATACCCACAACTGAATTCCTATGGTAGATAAAATTTTATGGCATACATATGGGGAGAAAAAGGTAATGAGTGCTCTTTTAGGAATCTAAACAATCACTTACTCTAGGGGAAGCTCCCCTTCTCCTAATTACATTATGTCCTACAGTTAAGTTTCTTTCCTTAAAATAGAGTCCAAACATCAGGCTCTATAATAAGGTGATATTTGTTATCATTAGTGACTTTTGGCTTAGAAGTCAAAAACCTGTCATAAAGGTGGTAAACTTTGCCCTCCTGGCATATTTGCCCTGATTTTAAGTAAGTCTTTTCATTTATATACACAGAAATACTGGAGATCACCAATAGTCCATTTCTATGTTGCTCCTATCATATCACAAGGAAATATCTTTGTTGAGACTTGCAGCAATCTGTAGATTTCTCATGGTGCTATAACCACCACCATGCATGCAATCACTTTTTTTTTTTTTATTAAATTCCCCTTTCATTTCTACTTGCTGATTCTGTTGCACTGGCTAAACATCTTCCTTTGACAAAAACCAAGTTTGGGAGAACATACTTAACACTATTTTCTCACAAAGCAACTTTGTGAAAATCAGCTGACTAAACTGATGATCACTTTTGATTGCAAAGTAGTCTGCAGAAACAAAATCTTGCGTCTGTTTTGGGTAGGTAACTCAGATGTTTTTTTAAACAATCAAATGTTTTAAGAATACATTTTTCACCCTAAGGAAGGGACCTAACTCATGGATTTAAGGCCCTTCCTTGACAGTATATACAAAATTTCTTTTGTTATCTGTCCGTTCTTTGAAGCTGTCAAAGCCAAGAACCCATAAACAAATCACAAATAGCAATAACCTACATTAGTTAACATTCCCCTTTTAACAAGTTGACATTTGTACTAAAGAATTAGTTATTTTTGCATTTCCATTTCTCATAACCCATGACATTCCATATAAATTGCATTATTGCTTTATAAGCCACACAACATTCAAAGTATGTTTATATGCATTGCCTGTTTTCCTTGATCTCTGGTAAGTTTGATGCTGATTTACTAGAGTAATTTTAAAGTCTGAAAATACCAGTATTTCTTCTCAGAACTTAATTTTTCACGTCACTAATCACTACATGCATATTTAGCTCTGATTATATTGCTCAAAAACTGCACCCATTATCAGAACAGTGCAAATGATATTTAATTTTAAAATTATAATGGCTTGAATTCAAAGTTATTCAATGAACACTGTCAAGTAATTTCACTTGGATGTGTGTATTTCATCATTTAGATCCCCATTAATTCTTCACTTTTTTCATTAGTTTTCCCTCCCAAATACCCAAACTAATGCCAAATAACCTCAAATCCCACAACTCTATTTTGTTTGTAAGAACACATTTGTGAACTCACAAAAATGTTCATCTTTAATCTTTGAAAAATGCCGTTCTTAACATCAAACCCATCCTAAAATTCCACAAATTCTGAGAATTAACTTAAACACCTTGACAGTGTCCCTTTAAAAAGGATATGACAGTAAAGTGCCAATTGGCATGGCAATGACCTCTTTGATGGGATCATTTTAACTCCTTGGAACAAGAAAATGCCAGCACCAAGGATTACACTGAGATTCAATTGTACTGAAGGCTACATTTAGTTTACCCACTTTCCACAACCTATTATACTTATGTCAGAATGAAATGTAAATGTTTGTGTAGCCCTCAAACTTACACTAAGATTGAGAGATGTACTTTAAAAAAGCACGGGGTAATATATAAAATCAGTGGCAGAAAGTTTCATTAAGCACCAGGAACTAATTTTTGTCACCCCATACTCATTTTGTAGGTAAGTTCAATAACCGGCAAGGCACATTTACATATATTCCAATGAATACTTATTGACAAATTTTAAATTACACTCAATGTCCCAGCTATCCCAGTAACTGACATACAACATACTAAAATGGTTTATTAAGATAACAAAAAAATCAATTAATGTGAAACATACAGACTATTGGCAACCACTATTCTAAAATTATGTAAGTACAAATAAACATACTGAAATGTGTGCAATTCTAAGTTTTTAAACCAGAATATTTCTATACTAACACACATTTATATTAATGACACATAAAAAAAATAAAAACTTTATTACAAAAATAAGTTACACTCGCCTCCAGCTTACAGTATAAAACAATTTTATTTGCAGGAATGCAAAATGATTGTTTGCCATGAGCATTTTGAACATATGACATGTCTAATTTCTCATTAAATTTGCATTTACTGGGGGAACTGGTGTGTATAAAACCTTAAGTATAATAAGCTCTGATCTTCATTGTGGTGCCTACTGGGTATGATATTAACTGCAGTATCCCTTTGGGGAAGGGGAAAAGGGATTCCTTTACACCAAGTCCAAATTAAATTAGAATTCCACTTTTGACTTTAAGCTATCAATTTAGGACCTGGGCAAAAAATTTTAGAGGGTGATTCAATAGAGGATGCTTCACCACTGAACACTCACTGTCATCAAGGTGCTTTAGAAAATTAAAAACAGCACAAATGATTGTTCTCTATTCTACAAGTTATCATGACCTGCATAAGAAATGGAAAGCTGATTCACATTTTGGTAGTGAACAGCATTAAGAAATGCACTAATGAAACATACCTTTTACCTAAAAAGCTAAACTACAGCCATATACTAATTTCTATGATTTATGAAAAAACTTCAAAATATCCAAATGTCAGGCTTCGCTGTACAATTGTCAGTTTTAGTCTGACTTTTTTTTTTATAAAGGGACACTGCAGTATTTAGTACAAGTTCGGATGCACTTTTTTGAACATCTGATGTCTTACAAAAGTAACATCTTGCTAAACTATTATACATCCAAATAACTACAATATCTGAAGAAGCAAGGCTGCTTTTTCAGCCACAAAATACGACAAAAGCAAGGCCTGTTATGATGGTCATGAGGAAGTCTTACAAGCCTCTGAAACTAAAGGCAACTAAGAATGTTACATTTGGTATATTAAAATCTTACCCTCATATCATTTAACAAGCCTTGCTTTTATCTACAAAGATTTTCTATGTACAGTACAGACAGGGTATAGTTCAATCCTCTGCTACTGAGG
>PVKC010038202.1:0-12817 GCA_004027635.1 Crocidura indochinensis
TGTTTAGGTTTATCCACCTTATGCCAGAAAAAGGGGAAGTTGCCCCAAAGGGGACAAGGGCTGAGGCCAAGTCAAACCATCAACCTTGAGGCCTTGAACTGGGGTGAATCCTGAACTTGAGACAGGTGAGGCACAGTTGACAACTTGGTCTTGATCATCCAGGGAAGTGTAGCTTTCTCATAAACTAAGCCTTCTGGGAGGCATACCTATACCCTGGCAAGCAGGAATACCACTCTGGGGACTCAGTGTGTTGACCAGGGCAGTCAGGCAGAAGAGTTGTTGGCCCATAGTACATCTACAGCTTCTGTAACAGTTGGGTTCCCTCTCCATGCCTCATGTTGTTCTCTAAACTGGGGTACAGGATGGCTATATAATCTCAGATGTCTTTTGGATCCCCTTGCAGCTTCCTATGCCCTCAAACAATGCCCTGCCTTGCCACTATGTGTTACTACGTGATGGTACTGTGCAGGAAATGACTTGTCCCCTTCCTGGGCAGCCATCAGGAACTTCATTAACAACTCACATAATAGGGGAATTAATTCTAGCCCCAGTGGGCCAGGACTGCCCAGGGTCAGGCTCTTGCATGTTTTCCTGTACACCCTCCCCCTGCATCCTGCCTCTCAGGCCGCACCCCCATTTCTCCAAGACACCACCTTGACTGCTGGAAGGCCTGGCCCTAGGGACAGGGTGGGTGGCCTCTCTTCCTTCTTGACATGACCTTTTCTGGCCTACCTCCTGACTCTGTAGCATGCTGCTGTAC
The DNA here is from genome assembly GCA_004027635.1 of Crocidura indochinensis. Lineage (NCBI taxonomy): Eukaryota > Metazoa > Chordata > Mammalia > Eulipotyphla > Soricidae > Crocidura > Crocidura indochinensis. The sequence continues at coordinate 761 of PVKC010038202.1, forward strand.
ATCCCTGTCTGCCTTCTCCAGACTTTTAAGGGTTGAGCCCCGGTGTGTTCCATGCCTCTGTTTCACAGCCTGGAGTCAGATTTCTGCCTGCTCTACCTAAAATTGGCTCCACCCTACCTGTCCACTGTCCACTGGGCTGGCCAGGAGGTTTGCTGAGGTCTTGGGTCCCCTGTCTAGGCTTGTTTCTTCCACCAGTTTTAGACAGTGCAGGTTGAAATAGCCCAGCTTCCCCAGAGCTCACCAGTGCCCCCTATGGGGGTACAGCTTGGGGCACCCCTGGAGTCTCCAGCATGAATATGCCCTGTGAAATAGTGGGTTGTGTGTTCCACAATTCCCAGAGAGAAAGAGGGATTCCTATGCCCCCTGTCTGGGTAAGACAAGAAGAGATGCAAGTCTGGCAGCAATTCCAACACAGGAAATAATCCTTACACAGTTGGGAAAGAATACCAGGCCAGGAACTAAAACTGCAAGCTGTTCACCCACAAGCCAGTTGCTCCACCGTATGGAACCATGATACCCCTCCTGGGAATGGTGGACCTCAAGGGTTGGGGGAGGCAGAGCCATATTCTGGGGTGAGGGGCAGAGCCTATGCTTGGGGGAAGTAGCTGGAACTTGACTCAATGTCTCTTGTGCATGAGGTTCCAAGGTTAGGGGTCAGGGGCTGCCATCACTACTATAGTGACAAGAGAGTACTGGGTCACTAGAACTGTCTGAGTGACCACTTGGGTTGGGGGTTTGGGTTTGGGGTTTGGCCTTGACTCCTGGAACCTCTCCATGGACCTATTTGGGAATCCCAAATAGAGAAACTTTCTGCAAGATGATGGTCTCATGCCTGCCTGCCATCCTTCAGTTTTATGGGTTGACATGCCCTCAATGACTTCTTGGACAGGGGTGCTGGTGTGGAGCTCAGAACCCAGAGAGGCTCCACTTGGTTTTGGAACTGCCTCCCTGAGTCTGCTCTGTAGCATAATGCTGGGGGACATCTCAAAGTTGGGAATAGGTTCTGGAGTGAACTCAGGGGTTACGAGGGTAGGAGAAGCATGTTCACCATCCCCTGGGTTCTGGCTTGAGAGTAGTGAGGGACCAAGACCAGGTGGATCCTTGTGGAACTGTGTGAAGAGAAAGAAAGGTCTGGAGCATCCCTGATATTGGAGGCATCTTTGGCTTCACAGTTTTTCTATCTGCTTACAAAGTACTCAGGTTATGTTGAAGATGGTACCTTGAAAGATCAGTGCTTGATAGTAGCAGTGTCTCTGGGCTGTCCTTCCCCCTGTCCCCCATGTCCCTTCAACCTGTGCCTTCCCCTATCCTCATGTCCCTCCCTATGTCCCCCATCCTTTTATCCCATGTCCCTCCCCATTTCTTCCTCCCCTCCTGGGGCATCCTGGCCACATCTCAGGGTAGTGATTGAGCCTCGAACCTTGGTCAGAGTGTAGCGGCCTTGGGAGCCATTGCATGGTTGTGGGAAGTGATGCGATGACATGGAGCCCTCATGCCTCATTCTTCAGTACCAGATAGTGGAGCTGCCCCTGTCATTGAGGCACATTACATGGTGGAAGCTGAGGCACAGTCTCCCTCAAGATGGTACTGACCATATTAGGCATGTGGTCAACACTCTTGGGCTGGTGCTCACTCTGAATAGGACATGGAGGAGGCATGTATTGGGCACCACTGTCCTACTAAGTTCATCCAGTAGGCTCTGGAGGTAAGTATACTGCTGGTCCTGGTGAATAGGCTTTACATTCTGGGGGTGCTGAACCCTCTTAATATACAGGAGACAAGACCTTATAAATTGAGGGGGGGAAATGGATGTTATCAGGACCAAACAGTCATATAGACATTGAGTGGCAATAAAAAATGATCAGACTCAAACACCAAACCCAAAGTAAAAGACAAAAGAATCCATATTCAAGCTACAACAAGCTAGACACAGAGGAGAGAAGTAACATTAGCAATCCTGGTGGGGGCAAATGAGGGAGATATGGGATGCATGCTGGGAACAGGGGTGGAGGGAGAACAACACTGGTGGTGGAAATGGCCCTGATTCATGGTCACTAAGAACCTTAAATATTACTGTGAAGATTTATAATCCACTTTTTCACAATAAAAATTATATATGTATATACATCTGTCTGTCTATCTATCATCTATCTATCTATCTATCTATCTATCTATCTATCTATCTATCTATCTATCTATCTATCTATCTATCTATCATCTATCTATCTATCTATCTATCTATCTATCTATCTATCTATCTATCTATCTATCTATCTATCTATCTGTCTGTCTGTCTGTCTGTCTGTCTATCTATCTATCTACAGGAGACAAGAGGAGCTTAAATAAAAAGCCTGGGAATGTGACTGGAGGGTTCGAGAGCTCCCCAAACTCTCCCACCTTTCTGCTTGCCCTGAGCTCTGGAGGGTGACATGACAGGAGAAAACATGCTTGGGTGGGTGGGCACGCTTGGCCCTGAGGACAGAACCTGGTGGTGGAGGGATAGTGGGGGTCAGGCCCCCAGTCTCCATAGCTTCTTCCCCTTGGAATTCAGTGATGTCTGCACTGGCATGCGATTGCATGCTGCCCCCCGGTGGTTTGAGGGGACTCTACTGGCCCTGGGGAGATGGTGCAGGCCTGGGCATTTGGTGGGCAGTGTGGGGACAGACATGTGCTCTGGGATGTCCCCTAGTGATACTGTGAGGTTTACATGTTTGGGGTCACAGACACCCCTAAGATGGTATTTGTCAATATTATTCAATTATTCAATACAATATTATTCACTGTACCTTTCTGTCATTATACACACATGCTGCGTGTACTGTGAGCACACATGTATGAGAACACATGTTTGTGCATATTGTAGCATACATGTAGCTCAACCCCTGGGCTTATGTTCTGCAGCCTCTGCTGGGACTGGGGTGACTGTGCCCAGCCTTCAGTTTGTCCACCACTCACTGGGTGGTTCTGAACAGTCAGCTAACCTCTCAGGCCATTTCTCCTGCCTTGATGGGGGAGACTGTTGGTTATGGGGGGTATTGTGGCCTGCAGGCAAGTCTCATGATCCTTATCTGCAGGCTGAAGCTCCCCAGATATTCTGGGGAAACAACCCTTCCATGGGATTGGGGTTCCTATAGTCAATTAACATGGTGTGAAGGTGAGGATGGGGTCCCTAGCAGAGGTTAGGGGAGACCAGGGTGCTCAGGCAGAAAGGAGTCCCAGAAATCTGGTGTTTGTTTCCCCCAGACTCACAGATGGAACCCTATTCCCATGGAGGCACCATAGTTAGCTGTCATGGTGGGAGGGTTGCTATCTGTGAGCAGGCAGTGAATCTCGACTGGGGCAGTGATCTCCAAAACCAAAGCCATACAGTTCTTCATTGGTCACATGATCCATGGTATGGAGCCACAGCAGCCAGAATGGACTCAGTTGCAGGGGTTCTAGGACCCGCATAATGGCACCTTGAAGTCTTTCCTAGAAAGTTTCTAAAAGATGAGGTTCCCCAGACTGCCTCTGAAGTTGGGGGTTTGGAGTGATTGAGACCTTGTGTTTTCACCCCTTGAGAACCCTTGCGTATTCAAATATTCAAAATAGATGTATTTTATTTATAATATATTTAATATATAATATATTTATATATAATATACAGCTATATATCATTACATTATAATATATAATCTAATATAGTTAATATATAATATAATGATATTCAAAATAAAAACAGCAGGACTCTGGAATCGCAACTCTAGGCCTTAAATTTCTCCTAAATTCAACTTTTCTCTCTGTGTAACATATTGGGAGCTAATTCCTGTTCTACCTGCAAGGTGGGCACACCCCAGGAAATACAGCATAAGATTAGGCCCTGTTAGGAGTAGAAACAATCTCAGAGAAGCCAATGGTTCCTGTTGGGTTGGGCTGGACTAAGCCCACCAGAGGGCAGCAGAGCCCTACATGTGAGACTTGGACTCAGGTGCTGTCATGGCCAGTGGAGTCCAGGATTAAAGGGCCAAGTCAGGACTGGAAAGTGTTTGGGGGACGCGGCCCCTAGGGACACCAGGGGAAACAACAGTGGCATTAAGGAGGCTGGACTTAAGCTTTTTAAGTAGTTGCTGGTTTGGGTTTGTTTGATTGTTTTTGTTCTTTTATTGTGTTTTGTTTTGTTTTTGTTCGTTTCTTCTTAGTTGATGATTTTGGTTTTTGGTTTGTTCTTTCTGTACTTTTGTTTGTTGTTACAGCCTTATTGTTTGTTTTGTTTTGTTACCTTTTTCTTTTTTCCCTCTCTTCTTCTAAATAGATGAACTCCTCCTAGTTTTCTTTTTTCTCTTTTTGTTTTTTTCTTCTCCTCTTCCTTATCTTTTCGTATATCTCCAACAGAACCACATTACTGGAATCATCTTGTTCAGCCTCATAATTTGAGGGGGAAAAATGGATGGTACCAAGACCAGACAGTCGTATGAACATTTAGTGGAAATAAAAAAAAGATCAGATTTGAACACCAAACCTAAAGTCAACGACAACAGAATTGATACCCAATCTACAAAAAGCTGTACAAGTGCGGTATAGTTACACTAGCATTACGGGGGTGGGTGGGTAAAGGAGGGAGATATGGAATGCATGTTGGGAACAGGGGTGGAAGGAGGACAACACTGGTGGGGGGAATGGCCCTGATTCATTGTCATTATGTGCCTTTAATATTACTGTGAAAGATTTATAATTCACTTTGACCACAGTAAAAATTAAAAAAAAACTTTATTGATTGATTGATGATGGGTTTTGGGGCCACACCCAGTGGTGTTCAGGGCTCACTCCTGGCTCTGCATTCAGAAATCACCCCTGGCAGGCTGGGGACCTTATGGGATGCAGGGAATTAAACCGGGTCCCTCCTGGGTCAACATGCAAGGCAAATGCCCTACTGTTGTGCTATCTCTCTGGCCCTGACTTAAGTTTTTAATTAAAAGTTAAAAAAAATTTTTTTTTGTTTTTTTGGGTCATGCCCGTCTGTGCTCAGGGGTTACTCCTGGATCTGTGCTCAGAAATTGCTCCTGGAAGGCTCGGGGGACCATATGGGATGCCGGGATTCGAACAACTGTCTTTCTGCATGCAAGGTAAATGCCCTATCTCCATGCTACCTCTCTGGCCCCTTAAATAAAAATTTTAATGTGTTAGCTTGAGATACACAGTTCCAAAGTTGTTCACAATTGAATTTCACTCATTTAGTATCCAATACCTTTCATCAGTTCACTTTTCTTGTCACCAATGTCCCCACTTTCCTTTCTGACTCCCCTCCCCATCCTTTCCCCTGCCTGCCTCGGTGGTAGGCATTTTTCTTCTCTTGGTCTCTCTATCTCTGTCTCTCTTCCTTTTCTTTTCCTTTTAGACACTCTGGTTTACAATATTGTTACTGAAGGGGTATCATGCATGCCATTTTTAATCTCCTTTAAGCACCCAGTTATAGTAGTCATTTCCAACTATTATTTTCAGAGTGGTCCCTTTTCTGTTCTAGCTACACCTCCCACCCCACCTTGTGGCAAACTTCCTACCATGGATGGGCCTTCCTGACCTCATCTCTGTTGCCTATGTATTTTTATTACCATACTATCTTTAATATATTCCACGAATGAGTGCAATAATTCTCTCTTTTTTTTGGGGGGGGGGGTCACACCCGGTGACGCTCAGGGGTTACTCCTGGCTACTCGCTCAGAAGTCGCTCCTGGCAGGCACAGGGGACCATATGGGGAACCTAGGTAAGCGCAGGCACCTTATCTCCAGCGCCACCGCCCGGCCCCTGAGTGAAATAATTCTATATCTGTCCCTCTCCCACTGGCTCATTTCACTCAGCATAATGCTCTCCATATCCCCCATGTATAAGCAAATTTTATGATTTTCTTCTTTTCTGTTTTTTTCTTTTTTGGGGGCCACACTTGGTTATGCTCAGGGGTCACTCCTGGTTATGCACTCAGAAATCGCTCCTGGATTGGGGGACCACACGGGATTGAACCATGGTCTGTCCTAGGCTAGCGCTGGCAAGGCAGATGCCTCACCACTCCATGCCACTGCTTCGGCCCCCGATTTTCTTTTTTTTAACAACTGTGTAGTATTTCATTGTGTTGATGTACCATAGTTTCTTTATTCACTCTGTTTTGGGGCACTTGGGTTGTTTCCAGTTTCTGACTATGGTGAATAGTGTTGCAATGAGCATAGAAATTGTGATTTTTTGGATCCCTAGGGTATATTCCTTGGAGTGGTATTGTTGGGGAGGCTGGATTTTAGATGCCTAACAAGAATGTCTTAGTACCATCATTGATGAGCATGGAACTTTTGATTTTATCTGACCCTCATTCCTTCTTGGAGATTTTTCATCCATGCCAGGCATGGGAACTAAAATCCCACTGGTCTGGGGGTCTTCTGAGCTTCACAGAGCAGTGATGAGTTCTGTCTAGGTGTCCCTTTGGATTCTTGGTGCCTTCCAGCTCCCCAAGTTACACAATGTTGGGTGCTGATGTGTGAGCATCTGCTTCTGTCTCAGTATTTGATTTTTTTGGGTGTGTGCCCAGCAGGAGTATGGCCGGGTCCAATGACAATTTCATGCTTTCCTTTTGGGGACACTGCCAAGCTCTTTGGGGATTGCACCATTTGCAGCAAAAAATATGAAAATTCCCATCTATTTGTGTTCTGGACAGCTCTTGCTACATTTCTGTCCTGATGTTTGTTTGGTTGATGCAGGTTCAACAAGAGGCCTCACAGGCTACAAGGATCTCTGATTTGGCAAACCTAGTAGGTTGAACTTATTGGTTGGTGCTCCCCAAGAGGGCAATTGCCAGTTCTGCAAAAAAAGGTAAAAGCAGTGTCTGGAAGTGCCTGGGAAGTGTAGTAGCATGAGTGGGTTTCGAAGAGTATCAATGCTTGGGAAGGTTGATACGGCACCAGTATTTTTTAGGTTCTAGTTTCTCTGGCTTCTCTTTTATAGTTCCTTTTATTTTTTCTTGGGGGGGCACAGTTGGTGATGCTCAGTGGTTACTCCTGGCTATGAGCTCAAAATCGCTCCCGACTTGGGGGCCATATGAGACTCTGGGGATTGAATCCAGGTCAGTCCCAGGTCAGCTACGTGCAAGGAAAATGCCCTACCACAGCGCTATTGCTCCAGCCCCTCTCTGGCTTTTCTTGCAGGTAGCAGAGAATATTGATGATGTGAACAGTGGCAGAAGATCCAATAGAAACCTGCCAGCACTGGGTTCTTGTGGGGCTGCCATAATCACCAGGGCATGGTGGTATGTATGCATCATCCAGTTATTTGGGGTACCTGGTATGCAGAGCCTGAAAATTGTGAGGGATTATCGATTGATGGCTAATAGCCACTTTATTAGGATTGCTTTTCATAGTCTATCCTATTTTCTGATTTAAGTGACTAGGTCCACATGATTCCTTTTTTTCGTTGCTTTGTTTTGTTTTTGGTTTTTTGGGCCACATGCTCAGGGGTTACTCCTGGCAATGCACTCAGAAATTGCTCCTGGCTTGGGGGATCATATGGGATGCCAGGGATTGAACCCAGGTCCATACTGGGTTAATCAAAAGCCCTAATGATGCGCTATTGCTCTGGCCCCAAGGTCCACATGACTTTTAACCAGGGTAGTTAATCAGGAGGGATGAAAAAGAAAGAGGAAACCAAACTAAAAGAATGGGAAGAAAACTGATGCTTGTCTGCTGCAAGGAGATAGAAGCAAAATACTTGCATAATGGATATTTGCCTGTTACAAGGAGGTTGAAGCCAGATGTTAGTATAAGAAAAGCAAGGGTGTTTGCTATAAAGAGATAGACAACCCAGATACATAAAGGGATGGAAGCCTAACACTGGCAAAAGAAATCTAAGGGTGTCTGTAGCATGGTTTAATTGTAATAATTACATTGAGAAATGATTGAGTCCATATGGACATGTGTGCCAGGCTCCATGTCATTTTGAGGAGGTTGTTTCTAAGGCCATTGTCTTATTTTCAGGAACATTCTCACAGAATGACCATACCAGAAATGCTGGGCTTGAGTCATGCTTGGGTCATACTCCAACGGTGATAGGGTCACAGCCACTCTCTCAGTCAGACATCTTACATGATATACTGGGACAAGGAGAAGGCAGATGCTTCCCATTCTCTGTGTTCTCTACAATGTTTCTGACTGAATGCTGGAAACAAAGACAAGATAAGTATAAGAAGCTTAAAGTGAATATGAGAGAAAAACCAATCACGTGTTTGTAGGTTGACACCGGACAAGTGGAATATTTCTGGCAATTATTATACCAACAATAGTAACACATTTAAACAAAGATATGCAAAACTTTTTATAGTGAGGCTATCCTCAATAAGAGAAATGAAAGGATATCTAAGTAAGGAAAAGATATCCCATGTTTAACCAGTTGATTAAATATTATGGAATTGATCATTTTCTCCCTCAAATTAAGTTAATATCTACAATCAAATCCTAATCAATATCTACAATTTTTTGGATAGGAATTAATGTGCTGACTTTAAAGTTTACTCAGAAATAAAAATAACCTGGAAATCATACCATACACTTTGGGGAAAAGAACAAAAGTTGGATAATTTAATTTGATACTGTAGGATTCTGAGGTTCCCCTTTTCCCCATGAAAGTTTCTGTTTTTGCTAAACTGCTTCTGTATAACCCCCTTGTTGACTTGTTAGCTGTGGAAATGTGGCCTGCAGATAAGAGTTGGAAACAAAGGAACATGGTACCCACTTCCATGCACTCAGGATAGGCTTTAACAGATCAGCCTTGTACCATTTGAATTATGTATCTTGTGGCATTTGAATCAGTGTATCCCTTTTATCTGCTTCCCCGGGCTGAACATTCAGCTCTGACGAATAGATGTGATGGCTATTTTATCTGAGAGGAAAATTGACTCAGAGTCCTTGACTTTTGGAAGCCTGTTCCCAGGTGGAAGTCTTGGACCTTTAGCTAGCTAAGCATATAAAATCCCCTTTGTGACTTGCATTGCCGGGTGATCTCTTTGTCTTATCACTGGCCTGCTAGCATGAACCCAACAGACACCAAGAGTATTTGCTTGAATATTAGTGCCCAGTTTAACTATTTCCTTAATTTTTTTCTGAACAAGGGAACAGTAACCCAGACATATCTGAGAGAGACATATCCGGAGAGAGGAAGACTATGTAATTCTTCTGTGGTGATTACTGACTTCCCAACCTCTATATACTCTACCTGAACTACCCCCTTCTCACTACCACAGCCCAAATGAGACCATTGTTGAGTTTCTTTCCCTATGAAAAAACCAAGGCATGTATTAATGCCATTTGTATCTCACCCCCAGATCTAGGGAGTAAAAAGTGGCTGTTCAGAGCTCAGAGCAGGACACAGAATCTGGGCTCCCATACACTAGGCCAGTCTCCCTTGTGGAAAGACACTTGGTATTGTGCTGAGGTGAGGCAAGCTGCCAGCTGGTGTTTGGTAGTTGTCTACTGAATGCCTGACAGGCAGCGAGTCTCACCAGATCTGGCTCTATTCCTCAAATTTTTTGCTGAATGCCAGGTTGGGGTTGGAGGCAGGAAATTGACTCAATCATTTTTCTTATTATTCAGATGTTAGTGAAGTCAGCCAGTCAAGACAAGCAGTGAGACCAATCAGTCAGGTGATTCAGTTGAGGCTAACCTATCATGAGATGATTTTCTTTGGAAGGAGCCTGTTGAGAGGATGTTGAGAGGAAAGGTATGAAAGCCATGGTATGCTGGGCCATGTGAGGAGGAACCAGCATTATTGGGGGACTGCAGCTGAGGGAAAGTGAGGGCACAAACTAGTCTGGTGATCCTTCTGGGAAGGACTGAGCCAGGTGGGCAGATCTGAACTGAACCTTAGGACTTCTGGCTTCATATGGACTATGGGAGTGGTGGCCTGGTCCCCCAGCCTAGTGTGGGCTAGAAGCAGGGGTACAATTCCAGGGTAGGCTGGTTAGCATTAAAGGTTTGTGTTTGTTGACCTTAGCTGAGCCCAAGTTCCGGCTTCTGGAAGGCCACACACCAGAGGTTTAGGAGAAAATAAAGTTAATGCAGAGATCCTCTGCCATGGACTAGTCAGGGCTCTGCCCTAGAGACCTTTCAGCCAGGAGGAGAGGAGAGTAGGGGGTCAAATCCCTCCATGGTGAGAACAGTTCTTATGTTTATTTATTTATCATACTTCTTTCCTTCCATGTGATGTAGACATCAGAGGCTGAGATCGTTGGACACTGAAGAAGGCATGTACAGTACAGATTCCATCTGGTTGAAAAGTAAAAAGAAATGGTGGATCTCCTGAAAGGACCAGAGAATTTTGGGGCTGAGTGAAGACATAGAAGGTGTCTGTGCATCTTTCTCTTCTTCCTGATGTGAGCTCTGATGTGGCAGATGGATATACTGGGGGCTACTTCTCTTCTTGTATTGGGTTGTGGTGCAGAATTCCTGACAGATTGTCTATTTCTTGATCCCACGAAGGGATTCTGGGATGGGTCTGAACACTAGAAAGAACATGATGGAAACCATGGGATTTTCAGCACCATAACCCCTTTCTATTAAGGGGACTGGGAATGGAACCCACCTTCATCTTTCCTTCAAGATGAAACCCTCTCCAGCTATGGACTTTGGAGGGCATGCAGCCGGTAGAGAGTCCTGACTCTCTATGGTAGTGGCAGAAACTCCATGACTGGGACCCCCAAGACTCTCCCTTGGAACTTCTTCCTCAGGGGGCTCCTCTGTTTTTTTAAAAAAAATATAAACACTATTTTGGCTATACCCAGTGACACACATAGGTTACTCCTGGTTCTGCATTCAAGAATAATTCTTGATGGGCTCAGGAGACCATATGGGATGCTGGGCATTAAAACCTGTTGGGCTGTGTCCAAGTTAGTGCTCTAACTACTGTGCTATTCAGCCTTCATCTTTGTTCTTGAGAACAATCTGATAAAGATGTTTCCCAGAGTCTTTTGAGACATTCTACAAACAACCCAGGTCCCTGGTTTCTTCTGTCAGAGTGGAGACATGTTGCTGGTGTGTAAAGTGGGTATAGTCCTACAGGACTAAAGGTATTTTACCATGATTGCCAGACAGGAGACAGTGTAAGTGTGGAATGTAAACCAGTGTCCCATCCCTACCTCTCCCCCTTGACCCCTTCCTGTGCAGTGGCACTGAGTTTAGGGGTAAGGAGGCTGCTGAGAAAAGCTACTGGGGTGTGAATAAATCTACATGCTGTAATTCCATAGGGGAAAGGAAAAGCATATCTGGAGCAGGGCTGCCACAGAAATAATTAAAACCAGGCTGAAGAGAGATGAAATATGGCTCTGGAGATCTTTTCACTACAAGGAGCAAGAAGGGAAAGGCCTGCTGGGACTGTAGTATTTATTGGGAAGATAGGATCACCCCTAAGGTTGGGGAGTGGGTTAAGGTAAAGAACCCCTCTAGAAGTTCTTCCCACTTAGGTGGGTTTTTGATATGTAAAAATGGAAGCCATCATTGTTGAGGGTGAAGGCTGATAAGCCATAACAGTTTAGGGCGAAGGCTAGTTAATCCAATATGGGTTGGATTAGTTGGAGAGTGTAATCAGCCTCTTACAAACCTCTTTTCCAGCTGAGGACACATTAGTGAATGGCCGGGGTCCAGCACCAGGCCCACGTACATGACAGTGAAAATATGCTCAGAACTTCCCCCGACTAGCACCATGTCCTGGCCAGAATAGATGCCTCAGTCCTCAGAGCACCTTGCTTGAACCAACCTTGTGTCCACAGGAGACACAGAGAAAGGGTTGGCATTAAGTGATTAGTCAACAGAGGTGATGCACCCCTTTTTGGTGAACAAGTAGGCAAGCCTGGCCTGAGGTGCCCACTTGCTAAGTGTTGGAAACCTCTTAGACATTAAGGGCAGCTGTGTGGCTGGCTGATGGTATGTCTGGACATCTGGACACACCCTGTAGTGTGTCTTCTGGCTGGTCTTCTGCACGTTTGGATGGGAATCCCAGACTCTGTCTCACTGCCAAGACCAAGCACAGTGCTTGAAGGCAAAGCATGGTGCTGA
>PVKC010038203.1:0-12813 GCA_004027635.1 Crocidura indochinensis
GAACCAGGAGTCTTCACAGAATCATCTTATAATAGTGCATAGATCCATTCACTGAGTTCTATTTATTCTTCCATTATAATGGAAATACCCTTCTTAATTATCTTCTCTTTACCCATTGTGCATTTTTCATCAATCCTTGCCTAAATAACTGCAATATTTATTCTCTTCATTTCACCTTATGTCTTTGTCATTTTGGGTACAAAGTATAATCTCATTTTTCCCCTCCAACAACGTTGTTCATTAAGATACATAGAACTTCAAGCCTCTGACATATTTAAAGTTTTCTAAATCTAATTCTAAATCTAAATCTCATGCAAAATTCTTAAGCATTAAATTTAGTGTTTACCTTCACCATGTAACATCCTTCAATCTATATTCCATTCCATTACCTTCAGCCTCTTTTCTTTTTACATCCCACCCATAAACCTCTACATAACACTAAACTCAGCCCTTCCAATATGTTATCACTCTGTATCACAAATCCTGTTATGTGACTTATCACAATGTGTACATAATATATAACTGTTGGACATGTAATCCATCAGTCAATTGCATTTGGTCCTTTGAAGTTGAAAGCCATAGCCTATATCTTGATACACTTGAAATGCAATGTAATGCCTGTTCATTCTAGACACAATATATATTTCTGCAAGATATTGTTGAATACCCTCATGATAAAGAGCTACACTAAATATTATGTTACTTGTTAAATTCATTATATGAAGCCACTCTCATCTTGAATCTGGGCTGTGCCACTCTGGGAATTCAGACCTTAGCTTTTAAGAAAGGTTTAAAAGAAACTTATCTGGAAGAGATCTGAGAAGCTTTAATCCAAGTTATGTCACTGCTGAGTATAAAATGTATCTGTAAATGTCTGATAAACTTGAGAAATGACCTAACAAGCATCTGTTTATAAGAAGCCAGAAATAGTCTCTGGGGAAGAAACCAATTAAAAGGAAGATATACTTTAAGTGCCAATGGGAAATAGTAATTATGGTGTACTCTTCTCCTAAGAAAATCCTCAATTATTTTCTAGAAAGAAGCACCAAGTAAAAAGTCAGAAAGTAAGTACACTAAAAGTACTGTAAAATCAAGTCACAGAAAGTACAAATTACCCTGCTTTTGATCTTCTAAGAGAGCATAAGAAAGACGAAGAAGACTGAACATGTCTCATCAGGCCTAAGATAGGCTTTGGTATAGAAAAGGCAAATAAAAAAAATCCAATGGGGACTATGGAACTAGAATAATAGAGCAGCACCTTCTTGGTACTGTCTATCCAGTGCCAAGACAGTTTCTTCCAAGGAGCCCTAGACCTGACAGAGGAAGAAGCTTGGTTGAATAGTAATAGATTCTGGCAGAAAATGCCGAGTTTCAGTATGATCCTGGAAGTGTCAACTTAAAGCAGCATTTATAAGGTATGGTAAAAGGATATCTAAATAAAGTTGAATGTACATTTATTATTTAAATAGGGACACACCTAAGAATTAAAGTGCAATTAAAATCATCAAACTTTTATTATTTTAAACTTTTCTTCTTTTGACCGACTATTGTTTTGTCATAGTTTTGTTCCAATAAAATAATTCTACTAAAACCAATTTCCAAAAAGACTTCACCTCTTAAGATGTGGAATAGGCCATACCTAGAATTGCTCAGGGAGCTATTCTTGGCTTTGCTCTCAGAAATTACTCCTGGAAGCCTTGGGGAACCATATAGAAAGCTGGGGAGTGAACTCAGGTAGGCCAAATGTAAAGAAAACAATTACCTGCTGTGCTATGGCTTCTGGCCCCCCAAAAGACTTTTTATTTAAAAAAAAATAACATTTACACACATACTATGATCAAATAAAAAGTTTATTTCATTACTATTTATACCAACATTAAAGCTAATATAAATAAACTAAATATGTGCTATGGCTTCTGCCCCCCCCCAAAGACTTTTTCTTTAAAAAACATAGCATTGACACACACACAATGATCAAAATAAAAAGTATATTTCATTACTATTATATCAACATTAAAGCTAATATAAATAAACTAAATAGAACAGGGATTAAGGCATTTGACTTGAATGCAGTCAACTTCTGTTTATTCCTTGGCATCATATAAGGTCCTCTAAGTACTACAAAAAGTGACTTCTATGGGGGCAAGAGAGATAGCACAGTGATAGGGCATTTGCCTTGCATGAAGCTGATTCAGAACAGATGATGGTTCCAATTTCAGCTTCCTATATGGTCCCGTGTCTGCCAAGAGCGATTTCTTTTTTTCTTTTATTTTTTTGTAATACACACACACACACACACACACACACACACACACACACACCAGTGAAGCATTCCCACCACCAATTCCCCCATCTCCCTCCAGGTGCAATTTCTTTATTTTTAATGATTTTTATTTTGACCAAAGTGAATTACAAATCTTTCACAATAATAAGTTAGGTATGTAGTAACATTGAATCAAGGGCATTCCCACTACCAGTGTTGTCCTCCATCCATACCTGTTTTAGCATGCATCCCATATCCCCCCTCTTTTGCCCCCCAGCTGCAAGATTAAGTGGTCCCCTCTGTGTCTAGCTTGTTGTAGATTAGGTATCGATTCTGTTGTCATTGGCTTTGGATTTGGTGTTTAAGTCGCATCATTTTTTAATTTTTACTCAATGTTCATACACCTGTTTAGTCTTGGTACCATCTATTATTTCCCCCTGAATTTATGAGGCAGAACAATATGATTCAAGTTATATGGTTCTGTTTGAAGGAAAGAAAAGAAAGGGAGAATCTGACAAATAGGAAACAGGAGGAGTCCATGTAGAGGTTATAAATATCAATTTAAGAGGAAAGGGGAAAAAGAAAAAAACAACAGAAATACAAAACAAATAAGGCAAACAAGTGAACAAAAACAACAGGAAAAAAAAACAGAAAAAAGCAACAATCAAAAAAAGAACATAAAAATAAATCAAACAAAAAAACTCTAAAAGCACCATAGCAATAAAGACAGCAAATAAACAAAAACCACAATCTTGATATAAAAACAAAAGTAAAAACAAAAAAAACTTTGTGATTTTTTTCATAGGCACAGTAAATATTGGGGAGATTATAAAGGTAATTCCCTTGGTCTAAGAGATACAGGGTTTCTCCACCCTTGAAGCATACTGTCATGGGAATAACTACAGGTTCCTTACATGCTCTTTTACTCTCCCCTAGGTCTTTTTGTGATGTCTGGAAACTTTCCACAAATCATGGATGATAAAATCATGCCTCTGTAACTAGAGATCCTGGTATTTGTGCAGAACATAGGGTAGAGCCTAGAATGGAGTCTTTCTTTACGGTTCGAGAAGTTCTGTTATATCACTGTTGTTTTAATCAGTCTTCTGTAGTTGGTGGTCTTGGTTTTTGCACCAATCTTAGGGTGAAGCCTAGGATAGAGTCTTTTATTATATTTCCAGAAGTTTTGCTCAGTTGCAGTTGTCTCAGTCTGACATCTGGAATTAGAGATCTTGGTTGTTGTACAGATCATAGGTCAAAGCCTAGGCAAGGATCATTCTTTTTTTGTTTGTTTGTTTGTTTGTTTGTTTTGGGGTCACACCCGGCAGTGCTCAGGGGTTACTCCTGGCTCCATGCTCAGAAATTGCTCCTGGAAGGCACAGGGGACCATATGGGGCGCCAGGATTCGAACCGATAACCTTTTGCATGAAAGGCAAACGCCTTACCTCCATGCTATCTCCCGGGCCCCTATTAGCATCTATTTTATTAGGAACTCTTTTCACCTTTTGGATTTGCACTGGAGCCTCTCTCTTCCAGAGGGTGTGAAAGTTTTCTGCTATTATTTCCCTCACCACTTGTTCTTCCCCTTTCTCTATTTCCTTCCCTCTGGCATTCCTACAATTTGTAGATTATTTCTTTTGTCTTTGTTCATTAAATACCTAACATTTTCTTCCAATGCTTTACCTCTTATTTCATTATTGGCTTCTTTGACAATTTTGGCTTGTATTTTTTCTTCAAGTTCCTCTATGTAATTCTCTAACTGTGTAATTCTGTATTATGGCTTGCTAAGACATTTTTTATTTCCTTTAATTTTAGTTGCATGGTCTCTCTCATCTTCTGTAATAGTTATTATTTGAGTTGGTTGATTTGTTCATCTATGAATTTCTTGAACTCATTGGCTAGGGATTCCTTGATTTCTATTGCCATGGCTTTCATTTCCACTTTTGCATCCTCATTTATTGGGCTCCTGTGTTTTTGTGGGCTTGGAAACTTGCTATGATTTCTTTCTATATCCCTGGATACTATTGTCTTTCTTTGTTTATCCATATTTCTTTGCATTGGCATTATGCCTTCAGGTTTCAGCCCTACTTTGTCACCTGTAGTGTGGAATTTGGCACTCCTTCTCTGGAGTGCTGCCCTAAGCAGTGATAATGAAGGCAGTCACTGAGATGTGGTCCTGGCCTCTGGTTTCCTCCCTCCTGATATCTGTGAGAAGGAGCAGGGTTGCCCTCTGACCGAGTCCCCAAATGCTCACATGACAGCCTCCATGCTAGTAGTCCACCCTCATTTCTCCTTCCTATATCTGCGAGAAGGTGCAGAATTGCCCTCCAAGCCACAACCCACAAAAGCCCACAATAGTGGCCACAGCACTGATAGTTCACCCTCACTTCTCCTTCTGATGCAATTTCTGAGCTTAGAGCCAGGAGTAACCCCTGAATGCCTCCAGGTGTGACCTCCCCCCCAAAAAAATACAAAAGTGACTTCTAGCTGGGTGGGAAAAAAGAAAAAAGGTGACTTCTAAGCACAGAACCAAGAATAACCCCTTAGCAACATTAGGTGTTTCCCAAAACTCCACCCAAATAATAACACCAATAATAATAAATAATGTAAATGTAACAATCTGAATAAAATCACATCTTTCTTAGTTATATCTATTATATAAAATATCTATAGTCAACTTAAAATTGCATTGTTCCACTAGCAAACTTTAAATTATGAGACCTAGTTTATATATAAATAATATTTTAATTAAGAAAGTACATTCTATGCCTGTCTTGAAGACAGATGGGGTGGGAGGAGTAAGATAGGGAGCTTTGGTGGTAGGAAAGTTGCACTAATGAAGGGGGATATACATTTTTATAACTGAAATCCAACTACACACATGTTTGTAATCATAGTGCTAAATATATATTAATAAAAATAAATACAGTTGTCAATAAAAATAGAAAGTATATTATAGAAACTGCAATATCTATATAAAAACCTCATAGAGAAAAATTATCCTGGAAAATATTTTCAATTTCTATTTTGTTGTTCAAAATTCAGTATTGAAAAGCACTAGAATATCTTCAAATACATTTCCTTATGTTGTAGAATGTCATCCACTCAAACTCAATTTATACATATTTTAACTGAAAAAAGAGTTTTAGCTATAAAATATTTTAATATCATTTATAGAAGCTGCATTTGCCATAATCCAATCCTAGGTGAGATGTCTGAAGCAGGATCAAGGATTAAGAAAATAAAGTGACCTAACGAAGAAAAGCATGGTGTCAGGGGCTTCCAGCCTTGACCAAAGCACTGACTGTCCTCCCATATGATCTTTATTGACCAAATTCAATACCCCAATGGTGAGAGGGGGACAAGGAAGTTATAGTTAACAGGTGATATAATGTTATCAAGCACAGGTAGTTCTTTATATCTCAAAAAGGAGAAGGTGAAGGGAAGAGGAGACGGGAAAATCTCTGTTTTGGGAAAGAGGATGTGTATTGTGTATGTTTAGTTACAATCATCAATTCTATTTTAAAAATATATTCTTTTGACTTCTATTGTGTATTCAAAAAGAAGTTAATAGAAATATAATTGAACTTTAAAAGGGAGCTGTTAGACACACCCACATATACACACATAGAGATGACTGCCTTGTTTCACTATTGTCATTCTGAAACAAAATCAGCTATCTAGATTGATTCCTTACAGAAACAAAGAGAAAATATTCCAGACATATAATCAGAATTCCTATGTTGATTTGAAATTGCAAGCCAATTTACTCAGAAGGAAAAACATCTTCATCAGACTAAAGTTCAAAGTATTTTTGTGAATACATTCTATTTTTATTTATTTGTAAGCCTGTACTTAAGTTCTAACCTTGTTGTTTCTGCATACCATCAAGTAATACAGAAGAAAGTTTGTACTGTGAGAGCTTCCTGCTAGCAAAGTTATCTGGCTAAGAAACTATCCCTATAAACACTGCTTTAAATAGAATTTGAGTCTTAAGAAATCCTTAGATATTAGTTTTCTCTGTTCACACATTCAAGTAAAAACATGAATTTAATTTAAGTAAACAACCATGACTTAATCTTATACTTGTCATTTGGGTTATTTATAGTCTAGTTTGATAAAACTAGATATAAACATCTGCCTGTGCTATTTTAACATAAAGCATAATGTGAGAATTCTTATTTAACAGTTTCAGAAATGATAACTGGTTTTAGTAAACTGCATTTCTTTAAATAATTCCTCTCAAATTTAAATTATTCACTTAGCTCATTCCTCCTATTTTTTGTTAATGCCATAAATTAATTTAAAAATATTAGTATTAACAGCATAAAAATTACAATACTTAAGTAAAAAAATTATGTCATGTTCTTTTATCTATCAGTTCAATTTTAAGCTGCACTCTGAAATATTTGAAGTCACTGTGTTTTTCAATAATTTCCTTAATGCAGGTAAAATGGTAACTATACTTGTTTTCTTGATTTTGCTCATTTGACCTTGATATTTCAACAAGATAAATCACTCAATGTTTCGAATTTATCAGATAGACTGATCAGAAACATTAATAGCCTCAGTTCAAATGAGGAATATTATCAAAAAGCCAGATAATTAACTGTACAGTTTATTTAAAATAAAAAATAGTTGAACATATTAAGAAAAATTAAAAGCATACATAGAATTAAGTTCCCTTGAAAAACCACACCTGGAGCCGGGAGGTGGCACAGGAGGTAAGGTGCCTGCTGCCTTGCCTAGGACGGACCACGGTTCAATCCCCTGGTTCCCATATGGTCCCCCGTGCCTGCCAGGAGCGACTTCTGAGCGCATAGCCAGGAGTAACCCCTGAGCGTCACTGGGTGTGGCCCAAAAACCAAAAAAAAAAAAAAAAGAAAAAAGAAAAACCACACCTATAGTACTTGCTCACTGCTAAGATGTTACAGAGTTATCAATCAGTGTGCCTGTTCTGGCACTTTTAATCAATCAGTGTTGCTTAAATTTCACAATAAAAAATAAAGACATTGCTTATCTGTTTAGGAAATGAAAAGGAAAATATGAAATAGCCTTCTGAGTAACCTCTAGAGCAGTGTTTCCCAAAGTAGGCAAGAGAGAGAGACCTCTAGAGAAAAAGGCATCTGAATGATCCAGCAGGGACTGTAGAAGCCTCTAGTACAATGGAGAGGTTTGTTTGCTTAGAGATGGAGGGGGGGATGGGTTTGGGTAAGCAGGCACTAAAAATATGATAAGAGGATAAATAAGTTAAGGAACCATTTTTTAAGAGCAATGATTTTAAATGAGAAGAATATCTTTTAACTAATATGAAAAAAAATTCTAAAACATTTTGAAATTAGAAAAAAGATTAGGGAGCCGGGAGGTGGCGCAGGAGGTAAGGTGCCTGCTGTCTTGCCTAGGACGGACCACGGTTCGATCCCCCGGTTCCCATATGGTCCCCTGTGCCTGCCAGGAGCGACTTCTGAGCACATAGCCAGGAGTAACCCCTGAGCGTCACTGGGTGTGGCCCAACAACAAAAAAAAAAGAAAAGAAAAAAGATTAGACTGCATGATAGGTTAAAATATCATCTCAATGTCATTGTGTCATTGCAGCTAAATCCCTCGAGTCTATAAAAATTACCTTATTTTAAAAAGACATCTTTTCAAGTATGATTAATTTTGGAACCTTAGATAAGAGATTATCCTAGATAACCTAGGTGGTCCTAAATACAGCCATGGCGTCATTATAAGCAAGATTTGACACAAAGATGGGGCCGAAAATGGAATATCACCACCGAAATGTTGCTCCACAAACTCAGAAATGCTAGCAACCACCAGGAGCTGAACATGGCGATAAGGCAATGCTCTGGAGATTCTTTGAAGAAAATACAGCTGGTCAAAGACCATTTGCAGTACCAAGAGACTGATTTTAATCTGACCATAAGTCAGGAGGGACTAAATAAATGTTGTTTTAAGCGACCAAGTTTGTGGTAAATTGTTATAGAAACCATTGGAAATTAATACAGATACATATAAACACTGGAGCCTTATTGGAGGGTTATAAAGTAATGGTAATTGCCTAGCTGATCTTGGTTTGATCCCCAGTCCCACTTAGGATCCCTTGAGCACTGCCACAGTTCACTCCTCAGCACAAAGCTAGGAGAACTTGACCCCAAATCAATGTCTACACCTTGTTTGTTGGTTGTGTATTTGAGTTCATGTGTTATTCATTCCTGATGCAATATTATTGCATAAATATATCAGAAGATATTCATTCATAATGTATTCAATACATTCATTGATTCTGTTGATGACTGCTTGCCTCTTTCTCCAACCTTTGCTAATAGTAATAATGTTACAATGAATAATTACTGTAGCAATTGTTTGCTGCTATATAGAGCATATATGTTCTACATATACATAGAGTATATATACATATATATGTAAATTAAAAGTGCAATGTCTAGGTGTCTGTTGTATGTATCTACAGCTTTACTACATATTTCCGAGTTAATATTTAAGGTGACCAAGAAGACATTAACATTCCACTCAGCTTTACTGAATTTAGATAGATTTCTTCTTTTTAGATGTCCCAGACCT
This sequence comes from Crocidura indochinensis, assembly GCA_004027635.1. Lineage (NCBI taxonomy): Eukaryota > Metazoa > Chordata > Mammalia > Eulipotyphla > Soricidae > Crocidura > Crocidura indochinensis. The sequence goes on from PVKC010038203.1 coordinate 8,843, forward strand.
CTCTTTGCTTAGTCTTTACTGCAGAAAACTTGAGTTGCCAATTATTTCTTCACCCCTTAGAGATGTAAATCTTCTTCAAAGCTTCTTACCATTTTTACAACCCAGGAATGTCTTTCTCAAGGACCTGAAGTCATTCCTTTGAAATATAAATCATCAAGGAAAATAGTGTCCTGACCCCAAGTTCTGTGAGAGAGCAGTTGTTTCTCTTAGCAATAATTTACAAACACAGATGCCTAACTAATCACATTCAGTGACCCTCTTATCCTAAACATCTCCCAGAAAATTTTACACTAGTTCATTCAGAATATAAAATTCTCCTACATTTAGTTTCAGCAGTTTAGTTTGATCTCCTATTTTCTTTAATAAACCCTTCCTTGTCTTTATAACTCAAGTCCAGTTCAACTTTTTTCTTAAGAAATACACTTAGCATTTTCTCTCAATTGTTATTACTCAATACTTTACAGCCACATATTTTAAAATGTAGCTGTAATTATTTTCTTCAATAATAGGTTACTAAATAGCTCCAATCTAAAACTAAATCTTTACTTAGAAAACAAATTCTTGACCTCTGGCTGAATAAATTTGCATTTGATATAAAAATTATTAAGAATATCATGTAACAGTATTATCACAAAGGAGATGCAAGATATTTACTTTGAATAAAATATGCAATAATTTCACAAATGAATGTGTACAATAATTTACATGATAAAAGATTTTCCTAGTTTAAGAAATTAAATATTCTCAAAGCACATCAATTTAAGACAATCATGAGAATATGAACAAGCAACTAGATTGCAGAAATAATTGAAACAAATTCTTCTTTCTTCATATCCATAACTTGACAGATTCCTAAACTTTATTTTATAGATTTCCTATTACTAAAAATTTTATAGCTGAATATTTTGGAAGTTTTTATTTTGATCTCCCAAATATAAATGACAACTTACAAAGTATAATAAAAGAATGAAAATCGGTTACATTAAGACAATATGAGGTGGGGACATAACGATAGTACAGCGGGAAGGACGTTTGCCTTGCACATGACCAACACTGGTCCTATCCCCAGTATCCCATAGATTCCTGCAAGCCTGGTTAAGTGATTTCTGAGTGCAGAGTCAAGAATAATCCCTGAGAAAGGCCAGATGTGGGCCCAAAACTAAAAAAACCACAATGTAAGGTATAATAAAATATAGATTTACAAATATTGTATTCTATTGAGAGAAAATTTAGGAACGCTATCTTTACAAAAATTTAATTGCAACAGAAAATTTCCAACACTATTATTTTAACATTTCTGGGATATCACAGAATTTTCATGGCTATTAGAATTTATAAAGTTTTCTTTAAAACTGGTTATTTTCTATATTTATAGTTAAGAATGTCTGATATTTATATAATATCACAGTTCAACCAACTTACGTTTTTTGATTATATAACATAGAACTCACTTAAACAGCTAAATTTTATATTCTTATCCTAAAGCTGTCAAGATAATTAGATTTGCAGTGATGCACAAATAAATTTATTTCATCAAGTTTTTGAATGGCAAACAAAGCACTCTTATGATATTGTGGAGATTATAAACTTGTAGAGGAAACAATCATGTCACAAGCATAGAAAGTAAAGCAACATTTAGTCTTCTGAAGGAAAAGGGTATGAGAGGTACAATTGAGAGAGTACTACTTAATGCCTGAAAAACATGTTGGTAATGTCTCAATAAAAACACAGAGAGAAAACTAAAGAAAAACATTAAGAATCTCATGAGTATGTGGAAAGAGGAAGGGCAGCATGCCCAGCCTGATAGAGAACATCTTAAAGAACCCTAATACGGGAGCCGGGAGGTGGCGCAGGAGGTAAGGTGCCTGCTGCCTTGCCTAGGATGGACCACGGTTCGATCCCCCGGTTCCCATTTGGTCCCCTGTGCCTGCCAGGAGCGACTTCTGAGCGCATAGCCAGGAGTAACCCCTGAGCGTCACTGGGTGTGGCCCAAAAAAAAAAAAAAAGAACTCTAATACGAAGGAGGAGGGGCCTTTGGTATAGGAGAACACAGGCACAATTATGTTCACCATGACTGAGAACACCATGAGTGAAAAAATGAAGTTGGATATCCATCTTCCAAGACTTGGATTATTAGACACAAATTTAATTGGAGGATTAGATGCAAACCAAGTGTATTAGCAGTTTTCATTCTCAAATAATATACAAGATTGATTCCTGTCTAATAGGACTATGAATGTAATCCAGAGGTCCTTGGGAACAGATGACCAAAGGCAGCTGGCATCAACAGTGTGCCACTGAGTCACTTCAGGAGAGATTGGCTCTAACCAATCTGCAAGTATGTAAATGACATATATGTGAACTTCTACTGTTTTGAATGCTCACAAAGCATTGCTAATTGGAATTTAGGATTATAAGAATTGGCTATTCACCAAGTATTTTCAAAATGAACATAATGCACTTCTGCTTGTAGTTCTGATTTAGTTAAAATTGTAATCAGTTAGAAAAATAACAATAGAACTTCCAAATAAATAAAACTAAAATTTGCTTAATCGAGTGGTCTAATAATTCCTAAAACTTTCCTTTTGAACTTTCATGACTGTATTTTAACTCTACTGAGATGAATTTCATGCTACATTTAAAAAGTAAATCATCAATAAAAAACTATTGCTTCTAAACTTATTACTTTAGAATTTCTGTCATGTCAATTTATATAGCTTGGTGTCTTATAATGACTACCAATGCATTGTGTAGAGTGACTGATTGAATGACCTTTGTATCTTTACTCTCACCTGTTCCTAAGTATGTATTAGTAAAGTGTACTGAGACCAGTATTAGCATGGAGATGGGATTTCCTACAGAATTAATGACACCAATCAAGTCTTTTCTTGTACCATTCAATTCAATTTTGGCTATCAATCCAGAGATAAGATCATCTTCCACAGTTTAAAGCTCAGTTCCACAAGACCTCCTCCTGTTCCTCATATACTAAAACTAAGTCAGGTAGTCAGCTGTGCTTTTGACAGAGTAGTTAAAGATTGGACTTTCTAAGACTGTATTGGGCTAGAAAAGCTCACAAAATTCAGAAAACATTTAAATTACTGAATTGTTTATTATAAAAAGATATTACTCAGGAGAAGCATATTAAAAGATTAACAAATGGCCAAAGGCCAAAGAGCATGATAAATAGTACACAAAATTGAGCTTATTCATCATAGGGAAAAGATAGGGAATTGGCAGGAGTGGGTAGAGTGTGCACAATACTGAGATAATAGTGAAGGGAATCAGACACTCTAGTAGAGGATGTGCTATAATGAACCCCTATCATTAACAGTGGATTATATATTGGGGTGCCTTAAATCAAAAATAAATATTTTAAGATATGGATCAGGAAAAGCTAAATGGAAAAAATGCATAGGCAAGGCAAAGTATGGGTACACCTACTATACTGCTCAGTGAGCCAAGATGATAGAGACTACACTACCCTATGGCATTGCTGTTCAAACACAAGTCCTAGGGGTCAACATGACCCCCCCTCATAAAAAAAGCTTGAATTATAGTCTGACTCTTTAATATTTCTACCAAGAATGAGTCACATTATTTCTGTTAAATTTCATTGGGAAGGTTCTAGAGGTTGTTCCAACATTGTTGATGTGTTCAGTTTTCTGTGTCCTGTGCTCCATGTTTTTGCTAGTTACCTAAGCCATAGTCTAGGAAGTCGTGATTCCAAAGATTCTGCTCAGTCTCTGTTCTCAGAATTGGGCCTCTGTGCTAAGAAATCTTGATTTTTGTAAGAGATCTGGACTATTGCTTAGGGTAGGGTTTTCCTTAATGGTTTCCAGGTAAGTTCTACCAGTCACTGTTGTCAAAGTCAGTTTTCTGAAGTTAGTGCTCTTCTAGAACCTTAAAGACTCTACCCTAGGCCTGGTCCTAGGACGTGCAAATACCGAGATTGCTTTCTACAGTAACCT
>PVKC010038204.1:0-12793 GCA_004027635.1 Crocidura indochinensis
TCATGTGAATGAATGAGGAAACTGGAAAGCCTGTCTGGAGTACAGGTGGGGGTGGGGTGGGATGGAGGGAGATTTGGGACATTGGTGGTGGGAATGTTGCACTGGTGAAGGGGATGTTCTTTACATGACCGAAACCTAATCACAATCATATATGTAATCAAGATGTTTAGATAAAGCAAAAAATTAATATACCCACACAAAAAAGAGATAGTTCTATCTTAAAGTTTTTGAGGAAGTTCCATGCAATTTTCTATTGTGGCTGCACCAACATACTTCCACCCACAGTATTCCCAAAGTTTCCTTCCCCATCCTGCTTGCAAACACCACTACTAACACCAACAATAGTAATAACTCTGATGGGTATGAGATGAAATTCACTATGGTTTGGATTTGCATTTTTCTGATGCCAAGAATACCAAGCACCTTTTAATATACCATTGATTTTATATATGTCTTTTTTTTTTTTTTGACAGGAAAGCCTGTGGCTATTGATTTTGTATTTATTTATTTATTTTTGTTTGGTTGGCTGGTTTTTGAGCCACACCTGGTGCTTGGCACTCAGGAGTTACTCCTGGCTCTTTGCTCAGAAATCATTCCTGGCAGGCTCAGAAGACCATATGGAATGCTGGGGATAGAACCTGGGCAATCCATATGGTAGACAAAGGCTCTATCTGCCCCCCTGTGGATATTTTTTTGTTTGCTTGTTTGCTTGGGGGCCACAACTAGTAATGCTCAGGAAGGACTCCTGGCTCTGCACTCAGAAATTACTCTTGAAAGGCTCGAGGACCATATGGCCTGCAAGCCAAATGCCCTACCTTCTATGCTATTGCTCTGGCATTCCTATAGCTATTTTTTAAATCATTTTCCCCAACTGAATTATGAAAATGTTCTTAACTTGAAAACATTTGTAAGCCGTTAAGACCTAATTTGTAAGTTTGTAAGCAGTTAAGACCTCATTTTGTTCCACATAAAATATAATAACTGCTTCCTTAACCACACATTATCTCCTTTCACTTTTAACAGAACAATTTCACTTTTTTACTGAGTTAAAATTTGTATGTGAAGAATAAACCCAGAACAAAGAAATTTTTTCCCTCATTTTCTTTGGGGGTGGGTGGGTAGATGGGGTGGGGAAGGTTGGCTGTACCTGACAGTACTCAAGGGTTACCTCTGACTCTGCTCTAAGGGATTACTCCTGGAGGTGCTCAGGTATCCATATGAAAAGCTGAGGTGTGAGCATAGATCAACTATATATATGCAAGGCAAACATCCTACTGGCTGTACTGCTAATTTTTTTAAACTGAAAGTCTATATTGAAAATCACTATTTATAGAGACCAGACTTTCTTAAACTTTTCCACTACAAATTCCTTTTTGCCCTAGAAACACAGTCCAATGTTCCAAAAACAATCTCATATTCATTATGTAGTTTCTTCTGAATGAATTTCCAGTTGTTGAGGGTTCAAAACCCTTTTTATTTTAAATATCTTTGTTTAAGCATCATGATTACAAACATGTTTGTAGTTGGGTTTCAATCATAAAAAGTACAATCCCCACACCATCCTGACTTCAATGTAGGATATACAGATTCCAGGACCTTCAATACAGAAACATGAGATCAACAACAGAGACTGTGAAAAATATAGGGGCCCGGGAGATAGCATGGAGGTAAGGCATTTACCTTTCATGCAAAAGGTCATCAGTTCGAATCCCAGTGCCCCATATGGTCCCCCGTGCCTGCCAGGAGCAATTTCTGAGCATGGAGCCAGGAGTAACCCCTGAGCACTGCCGGGTGTGACCCAAAAAACTAAAAAATAAAAAAAAAGAAAAATATAACTGTATGGGCATTGCAGACAATGACTGGGATTGGACAAACTAGTTTGCCTGGAGCCTAGAAATGGTCTTATGTCAGGAAACTTCAGGGGTAGGTCTCCTTGTACTTAGGTTAAAGTTTTTCCTTTCCATGACCCCCATACTTTGGTGGGCCCATGCAAACGATAATTGCCACACTAATATTGTTTTTACAGTGTTCCTCTGACTTTAAACCTTTAAGAAACCACTAGTAAAAATATCTGGAACTGCAAAAAAAAAAAAAGGTTTACATTAGTGTTAACATATATGCTTTTAGTTACACTAGCATTCTGGGGAATAAAGGAGGGAGATAAGGGATATATGCTTGGGAACAGGGATGAAGGGAGGACAACATTGATGGTGGAAAGGCCCTCATTTATTGTCCCTGTGTACCTTAAATATCACTGTGTAAGATTTGTAATTCACTTTGGCCACAATAAAAAAAAGAAATAAAATGTACAATCCCTTCCCCAGTGCAACATTTCTGTCACCGGTGCCCCTCATCTCCTTTCCCTCCACACCCCTGCCTGTATTCCAGGCAGGCTTTCTATTCCTCTCACTACCATTGTCATGATAGTTGTTAGTGTAGTTCTTTCTTTCTTTTTTTTTTTTTTTGGGTCACACCCGGTGACGCTCAGGGGTTACTCCTGGCTATTCGCTCAGAAGTCGCTCCTGGCAGGCATGGGGGACCATATGGGGAACCGGGGGATCGAATCATGGTCCGTCCTAGGTTAGCGCAGGCACCTTATTTCCAGTGCCACCGCCCGGCCCCTAGTGTAGTTATTTCTCTAACGAAACTTACCACTCTTTATGGAAAGCTTCATATTGTAGAAAGGTTCTTTCACCCTCATCTCTATTGCCTCTGGGTATTATTACAATACTGTCTTTTATTTTTCTTAAATTCCATAGATGAGTGGGACTATTCTGTGTCTATCTCTCTCCCTCCTACTGATTTCACTCAGCATAATAGTTTCAATGTCCATCCGTATATAGGAGATTTTCATGACTTAATTTTCCTGATGGCTGCATAGTATTCCATTGTGTATATGTACCACAGTTTCTTTAGCCACTCATCTGTTGTTGGTCATCTGTGTTATTTTCAGATACTGGCTATTGTAAATTGAGCTCCAATGAACATAGGTATGCAGAGGACATTTTTGTATTATTTTTTGTGTGTTCCTAGGATATAACATTAGGAGTGTTATTGCTAGATCATATGGGAGCTCCATTTGCAGTTTTTTGAGGAATATTCATATTGTTTTCCATAAAGGCTGACTAGATATCTCCCACCAGCAGTGACTGCGTGTTCCTTTCTCTCCACATTCCCACCAGCACTGATTGTTCTTGGTTGTTTTTTTTTTTTTTGTGATGTGTTCAGAAAAAGGTTCAAAAACCTTTTACTATTGCTAAAATTTCCACAGCCCACATATTTCTGGAATTCTTTAAGAAGCTAGAATATAGATAACCTGGCAAAATAAATGATTTTTATCTATTATTGAAACTGTAAAAAGAGAGTCTTTGAAGTTTCTGAAGAACCAACGTTCACATCTTTAAAAGATCATGAAAATTTGTTGCATCTTTGAGGGGTTGGGACATCCATCCTAGGAACTACTTCCACATCAGTGCTATAGAACTACTCCTATTGGTGTCAAGAAACTATAAGATGCTAAGATCAAACTCAGGTTCCAGCTCATTTATCTATCTCTCTATCCCTAATCCTTTGTATTTAGTGTGTTGGTTATAATGGAACTAAATATGAGAAAAAGTATTTATAAGAATTTTACTGCCCATGGGAAGGTAAGGGTCTTGCCTTGTACTCAGCCAACCTGCTTTTATCACAAGTATAAGAGCAGAGCCAAGAGTACGCCCTGATCACTGCTGAGTGTGACCTCCTCAAAAGAATTTTAGCTCTCAAATCTTATTTGGATAAAAAGCTAAACCCAGGGATTGGAGATATAGTATAGTGAATATAGGGCTTGCTTTGCTTGAGGCTGACCTGGGTTTGATCTCTGGCGTCCTATGTGGTCCCTAGAGCCAACCAGGAGTGATTTCTAACAGCAGAGCCAGAAATAATCCCTGAGCACCTGAGTCCACGACCACAAACAACAAAAGGGAAAAAAGCTAAACCCAGATATAAATATAAATGTTGTCAAATCATTATTAGTGGAACTGGGTGACAATTGAAAAGGTGATATGGGTGAAATAAAGTGTAGGAGGATGCTGTGGCTTGATCTTCCCCACATTATATGAAATACAAGCATTTTTTTTTTCTATTTTCTAGTCAGTGCTCATTCTAGCGCATCCAACACAAATAAAGATTTTTCACTTTAGGCCATGCAGAAACCAAGAGACAACTTCAGAATTCCTGACCACTGCCACAAGCTGTAAGTCAGTAGTCACCATAAGCTTAAGTGAAGACATCAGCACAGGAAAAATATCACCCAGATAAAATGTAAAGAAATAATTATTAAAAAAAAAGAAAAAAAAGAAATAATTATTATTACTATAATCTAGGGCCATTTAACTCAAGCAGAAGCAATCATGAAAATATATGACTAGTAATAATGAATATTTATCCTGTATCTATAATTATCTAGAGAATCACAGTTAAGGAAACTGTACTCTGTCATAGTGGTCCTCAAACTTTTTAAACAGGAGGCCAGCATACTGTCTCTCAGACTGTTTGAGGGCCAGACTATAGTAAAAACAAAAACTATGAACAAATTCCTATGCACACTGCATATATCTTATTTTGAAGTGAAAAAACAAAATGGAAACAAATACGATATGTGGACCGTGGACCGTAGTTTGAGGACCACTCTAGATATTAAGATTAGACTCAGGTGACTGAAGAAAGAGCTCCATGGGCTAGCACACTCAAACCACAGAGGAGACCCTGGTTTGATTACCACATGGACCCCATCAGGAATTAATACAAAGCTTAGAGTCAGGAGTAGCTCCCAAGCACTACTGAACATGGAGCCCAAAGCAAAATAAAGTATGTTATACAGAAATTAAGAGAAAATAAAAATGACAGCATCTCAACTCTAGACTTCTCTATCACACTCCCCTGCTGTAACTACTTTGGCAATCACCAAAACTAGCCAAAGTGAAGCACTCTTCTTTCACACAACTACGCAGTCTCTTCTATATCTATCAACTTACCAGATCTAAAACGAAGCACCTCAGACTTGCTTGTGCCAAAGGTAACTGAGATAGGAGCCTGGAGGTGAATTAGAAACAGCAACTGCATAATCTTTCTCTATAGTGAAAAATTAAACCATGCCAAGCAAAATGAGAACCTCCTAGCTGCTGAGTGCAGGAAACCCTGGCAAGGCACAATGCAGCCTGGGAAGAGTCATCCAGCCCTGCAATACTGAGTGAGAAATCAGGCATCAAAGCTCTGCAGTTTCTCACGCACCAGCTGCTCTGAGCTACAGCCTATCAGGCTACCCGGCGGTTTTCTTTTCCTTTAGTCATTGGGATAGAAGGCACATCTGGCAGTGTCCTGGGGCTACTTTTAAATCAATGCTCAAGTATTGCTCTTTTTTGGATGGGGGCCACATCCAGCTATGCTCATGTGTTACCTTTTGGCAGGCTTGGGGGACCATATGGACCAGGAATTGACCATGTGCAAGGCAAATGCCCTGCCCACTATTCTATTGTTCTGGCCCTGACAGATGTAACTCTTGATGGTGCTCCAGTGATCATGTGGAACTAGGCATAGATACCTGTTTCTCCCTCACGCAAAGTACGTACTCAGCATATTGAGCTCTCTCCAGATTCAAAGGAGGATTTTTTCGTGATCATATGCTAATTCAGCTGGAGAATCCTAGGGCATCCAAAGTCAAGTCTTAACCATTTTTTGAGGCTCATTCTACAATTTAAACCCCTTTCCTAAGATTCTGAGAGTCTTTTCATCTCATTGATTTCTCTTTTCTGTAAAATATGCCCAGAATTTCAAGATATAAAAGGCTTTGTGGTGGTAATCTGATGGCAAGTCATCTTGATAGTGTGCATATTTTTAAGTCTTAAATTTAAAAAAATGCAAGGTTTCTAAACGTGTTTTATATTCATGTTTTACAAAAATTGAGTAAATCAATGGGTGTAGGCATAGTTTTAAACTGAAAAACAAAGATTTATTTATTTGAACCAATGTCAGATAGTTACCATGAAAATATAAAACTAATCATGTTTGGGTTGGAGGCATACAATGTTTTAACATGATTTCCTTCACCAGTGTTGACATCCCTCCATCAATGCTCATGATAAAGAATTGGGAATGTTTCACTGTAGGCAGAAGGTCAAAGAACATGTGTGAGTTTTATGAAAATAGGGAGTCCCCTTCTCTTTTCACTTTCTCTGCTCTTCTCCCAGACTTTGTTGTCCAATCTAACACATTTGTCCACTCTCACATGCCACCCAAATATTAATACATGCAACTTTTCAGAGCTTCCCAAGAGATCTAAAACAGTTTGACAGCATTTGGCCTCCACGTACACCAATGTCTCATAATTAACCTCATGGAAGCACCTAGAGGGTATTAAATGTTTGTTGAAAGGATAAATCAATGAGTCAATAAATGAGTACGAAACCTTTGGGTTGTCAAATACAACTTTAGAGAAAACTGTTCTTATATCAGGCCTCACGATAACTGAATTCTACTCCTACAGACATAACATGAAACTTTTTACGATATGCTGGAAAAAGTAAACAAAACAGAGCAAAAATATCAACTCCCAATTATTACTAAGAACATTCAGTGTTTGTTAATACACAGCACAATATTTGAAGGTTCTTCCTACTCTAATCATCTTGATGACATCACCAACCTTGAAACTCACAATTCATACACTTATATAGTGAGAAGTGCAAAGCCATGTGGAGGTCACATGAAAGACACAGGAAGACTGTGTAAGGATAGTATTAATCTCTAAGCAAGACTCAAAATTTGCATTGCTGGTGAAGGACATGTGAGAGGCCTATCCCCCTAGCAATGGATAGTCTCTACTAACTTATTTTATGGTACTGCAATGAAAGGAGAAATATCTGTATTTATTTTTGACATCTTTGATCCCCAATTTGAGTAGAAGCAGGGGATATATCTCCTATTCAGAGGTGCCTAAAATCATTTCTGTTTCTCAGAACCATGTGTAGCTTCTCTTATCCCTGTGTTCTGAGAAGTTGAATTTGACTTCTTCCTTCCTAAGGGAAAAGGGTAGAAATCTGACTCTTGGATACCTTGCTAAAGTATCATAGTGCCCACAGAAAAGAGACAGAGCCCAATTAATGCATGTAGGCATTCCAATCAGTGAAGATGGAAAATGTGGGTGGATGGGTGGAAGAGGAAGGAGGAAAATGAAGAAAAACAAACAGAAAAGTCAAGTTAAACGTTGATTTAATTTGATTCTTACTTGTGTAACTCCATTTCTCAAAAGTTAGTCAATGTCAGAGCAGTTTTTATAGCTGTGCACACCCAGGGTTATCATCTAGCTCCTGGGCCATAACTGTAGCTAACTATGCCCCATACAGTTTGACCCAACTTCCTTACTAAAAATGTATCCATAGTTGCCTCTCCAATGAAAACTCTAACTTAAGGACAGATGATTATACTTTCCAGCATAAACAGTCAAACATGAGTGAGGAGATGGGAAGCCAAGGTCTCTGTCCTCAGGGAATCTTTGGAAATATTGGATGACACAGGCGTGTCATTTTTTTGCCTACAAGATCCCATTAGATGGCAGTTTCCAGGATTCTTAAACTGAGAGTTTTGCACCTGAATCTAAGATGGATGAGTGAGAGTTGCAGTTAATTAACAATGTCTGCTGCAACATGGAGCAAGGAAAAATCTTGCCAGCGCTCTACAGAGTGTACACTCAACAAATATTGTGTTCTCCACCTCCTACTAAGCCCAGGAAACCTTCTACACACAGCCTGGCTTCAGGATAGATGGTGGCCACTAATAAAAGATGATAAGAAAAAAGAAAAACAGGGGGCCGGGCGGTGGCGCTGGAGATAAGTTGCCTGCGCTAACCTAGGACGGACCACGGTTCAATCCCCCCGTTCCCCTTATGGTCCCCCGTGCCTGCCAGGAGCGACTTCTGAGCGAATAGCCAGGAGTAACCCCTGAGCGTCACCGGGTGTGGCCCAAAAACCAAAAACCAAAAAAAACAAAACAAAACAAAACCACTTGAAATAGAGCAAGGAAGGACTCTTCAAAAATGCCATTGGGAAAATTATCAGTCACATGTCAAAAAGAAAAAGCCAACTTAGAGGGCCTACCTCACACCATGCACCATAGTCAATTAGAATGGATTAAAGACCTTCATGGAAGAACTTAAATCACATATTATATTAAGAAAAGAAAAGGAGAAACCTTTTAGAGGCATATTCAATGATTCAATTTCATTAGCAAAACAAACAGAAGCAAAGAGAAACAAATGTGTCTATATCAAACTAGAAAGCTTCAACACTGCAAACTAGACAATGACTTGAATAAAAAGACATGCACCGACTGGGAAAAATATTTTCTGATACTTGCTCATCAGATAAAGGATATATATCCTACATCCATGTATAAGTGAACATATACATATATATGTTAAAACAACTAAAAATATCAATTCATCATCAAAATAATGGAGAAAAGAAATAGAAATGTTTTCAAATAAGATACACTAATAGCCAACAGGTATATGAAAAAATTATCTATATCCCTTATTAGTAGAGAAATGCAAAACAAAACAACAATGAGATATTACCTCACACTTATGAGTCTAGAACACATCAGAGAACAAAATAATCAATGTTGGGGTAAATTTTGGGGGAAAATAACCCTTAGCCACTGATGCTGAGAATGTCAACTGGTTCAACCTTTTTTGGAAAACAAGATTTTAAAGTAGTAAGAATTGAACTTTGATATGATCCCGAAATTCCATTTCTGGACATCTAACTGAAAGGCCCCAAAACTTCATTCAGATAAAACATTTGCATTTCTATACTCATTGCAGCACTATTAACAATTGTTAAAATATGGAAACAACCCAAGAGTCAAGAACAGATGACTGGATAAAAAATTAAAGCCTGTGATATATACACACAAATAAATACTACTCAGCTATAAGAAAAGATGGAATGGTGCAATCTGTCACTGTGCAATAAGCTGAGAAAATATAATGCTGAAGTCAGAAGGAGAGGAACAGATATAGAACTATCTCTCTCATATGTAGAATATAAAAGAACATAGGTGGTGAGAACAACAAATGGACAGAGCCTGAGAACTGGTCTATAAAACTGAGCTTACTATGGAGAAAGGGTAGGGAGGGGAGTTTGATGGGCTGGAACATTCTGTTGGAGTGTGTGATGTTGGAACACTATGTATGAAACCTTTCATTAACAGTATTGATAACAGTATTTATACTCGTATTATAAGCCACAAAGTCTCATATACAATAAAATAAAATTAAAGGGACAATGTATTTTGTCTGAAGGGCAGGTGGTTATGGGCCACCCCCTGCACTACTTAACAATCCTCAGCGATTAGTGCTTGTTTATCTAGCAAAGTTTTCATCACCTCTTTCTAGTGGTCTTCTATCATCTGATTGGGCAGGACTCTTAGTGAAGTTGACTCCAACCCAGTTTATTTTTGGCCTAGGAAACCTGCTGACAGGATTTCTTTAAAAAACAAATGGTGTGAAATGCTTTTCAGTCCACTCCTTGATGCTCCACACAACCCTACTGATTGCACCGTGAGGTCCTAAAGATGGAATCTTGTGGGTTCCAACAGGTCCCTCCTGCATCCATTCCATCACCTCCACAGTTCTATCTCCTGCTCACTTCAGCAACTTTATGAGTTGTTTCCAAACCATTAAGTAACACATAGACCTATTAGGAAGTGGAGAAAAGCTGAGTCCCTGCATGACTCTTCCAGATGCTTGGTGGGTAATCTGACCTGGATTCATCTCTGTAATGCCTTCATGAGCCCTGGAGAGCTTAGGTAATTTGCAGTCATTCATTTCCTGAGCAGCAGGTGACAGAGGTCAAAGATGGCTTCAATCAGAGCCACCACTGAAACTCCCAGTCCACAGCTCATCTCCAGTTTCCAACATTCATTTTCAGGCATATCACACCTACCTTAAAGCCAGGCTCATAATGGTCACAAAATATCAGTCAATGGAAGAGTGTCACAATGCACTCTCCCCTTGCCCTCCTCCATAATGTTTTCATCTCGAAATGGTATGTCTCGCTCTGGTTGTGCTTATTATTTCTGTTGCCAGGGAAAGAAAAAGCTGCCTATAAATTTCACTGAGAAAACATTACTGACATTTACTTTAGTGCATCCAGAAACCTTATTAGCACTTCACATTTCTCCAAGGGCAGAATAGAGAGAGTCCTGAGTCCTTCAAAATTAGGTGCAAGATAAAAGGGGATAAATTGTTTGTCTCATGAAAAGTTTTCAGACTGTTAGGCATGTTCAAAGAATGACTGGTGCCCATCAAAGTCATTCAGTTGTGGTCTCAGAGCAAGAAGGTAAAGACATTACCAGTCTAGAATGGCTCTGGAATATAGTAGGCACTCAGGAAATAGTTTAAGAGAGAAGGAGATCTCTGCCTTAGAGACATGCCTTATGGAATGAGCTGGGGTGTAAAGAGGATATTTGCCTCAAGGAGCAGCTGGTCTGCATTCAAATCACACCTTTAAAAATATTTTATTTAAACAATGTTGGTTACAAGGTTGTTCATAACACAGTTGTTTTTGAGGGGCCCGGGGCATTTGCCTTGAACATGGCCAACCAGGGATGGCCTGCCAATTATGATTTCTGAGTTCAGAGCCAGGAGTAACCTCTGAGTGCCCTTGAATGTGGCCCAAAAACCAAAACCAACCAAACAAAAATATTCAAGAACATTATCCAGCAATTAAATGAATTTAAAAGGAAAAGTGATCATCATAAAGAGATTTATAATTACAGTTTTAAAAATTACCAGGATCCAAGCTCAGACCATAAAGGCATCTGCCTTGCCCACACTAGCCTAGGATAGACCATGGTTCCATATCCTGGTTCCATATCCTGGTGTCCCATATGATCCCCCATGCCAGGATCGATTTCTGAGCGCATAGCCAGGAGTAACCCCTGAGCGTCACCGGGTATGGCCCAAAACAAATAAAGAAACAAAAGATTACCAGGATCTACAAACTGAGTATTTCATAAAAAAATCTTAGGAGGAATTTTCATGAACACCCTTCACTTGGGATTTACAATGCATTACTCAGCAGAATCTTAAACACACTTGCTGCCTTTGCAGTAGTCAATTGCAAGGACCTTGAAAAAGACTTTGTCTCTCTGGTTTCCATTTTTTCATCTCAGAAGACAGTACCTAATTCAAGGGATGTGGTAGTGTGGCTTCAAGGGTATACTTCATGCAAAATGTATAGCACAGTGTCCACCACATAGTGAGCATTGAATAAATGTGAGCCACTTTCTGTCTATATGTGAAATACTTTTCTCTCTGGTCAACTAAAGAAAGGTTAAGATTTGTGATCACTCCAGCAGTAAGTCACTGTCCCTACTTGTGTACTATCTAAACAAACTTCATTTAATGTCACATGCTCTTCTTTCTCACAATCTCTGCCAATAAAAGAAAATATTGACTAACCATATGTAAAAATCTATTAAGCTACATATTCACTTATCCATGTATAAATACCATAAATGTATATATGTATTTTTAAAGAGTGGTGGAGAATTTTAAAAAGACCATTATTTGTTAAATGCCTACTGTTAGATAGATATTTGTTCAAGTGATTGCATGTATTCATCTGAGGTTAACAAATAGTCAAGGAAATGGTCAATGTCTTATTTATCCTGTATTAACTAAAATGAAGATATGTAATGCTGACTGATGTATTATTACAAGCCCTAAGTTAAATGGTAACAAATACTCTTGGTTATCCTATTTGTTACTAACATGATTTTAAGTAAGTTAATAAACCCTTTTGTAACTCTGATTTCTCCATATGTAAAAGGGAATAATAATGATAACAATAATAATGATTGAAAAATTATTATCAACATAAATTTATTTTGAAAATGTCAGAATAGTTCCAAGCATATTATAAGAATTCAGTGAATTACAGTTAACTATTAAACATTTATTTATTATATTAATTTATTTAAAATTAATTTTAGTCACTATGATTTACAATACTGTTAATAATAGTATGGTTCTCTGCATACATTGTTTCAACACCACACCTTCTACCAGACTGATCAGCTCATTCCACCACTTTTCTCAGGGTTTTACCTTCCCCACAGATCCCACCCCGAAACCATCTCTCTGCTATAGTATGCTCAGTTTTGTAGATAAGTTTTCAAGTTCTGTTGCCTTTCGCCACTTATTACTTCCTTAATAAGCTTATTTTTTATTTATTTATTTTATTTTTTGGGGGGGGGTCACATCCGGTGGTGCTCAGGGGTTACTCCTGGCTGTCTGTTCAGGAATAGCTCCTGGCATGCACAGGGGACCATATGGGATGCCGGAATTCGAACCAACCACCTTAGGTCCTGGGTTGGCTGCTTGCAAGGCAAACACCACTGTGCTATTTCTCTGGCCCCTCTTTTTTTAATTTTTTTTTTGTTTTTGTTTTTGTTTTTTGTTTTTTGGGCCACACCCAGTGACGCTCAGGGGTTACTCCTGGCTATGCGCTCAGAAGTTGCTCCTGGCAGGCACGGGGGACCATATGGGAACCGGGGGATCGAACCGCGGTCCGGTCCGTCCTAAGGCAGGCACCTTACCTCCAGCGCCACCGCCCGGCCCCTCTTTTTTTAATTTTTTAATGTTTATGCCCAATACATGAGAGCACATTCTATATCTGTCTCTCTTCTGACTCTTTACGCAGTATGATACCCTCCAGTTCCATCTACATAGTGACAAATTGCATGATTT
>PVKC010038205.1:0-12814 GCA_004027635.1 Crocidura indochinensis
GCACAAGATTTACTTCCTTACCATACCCTGAAGTGCACAATGCCTCACTGTTCATCAGGGGTACCATGTTGTACTAAAACCTATTTATCTAGCAGAATTCCCGTTGAATAGAAACTCCCATTTTTCCCACCCTCGACCCATCCTTCAGATTCTGAAACTGACATGGTGCCTACTTACTGTTGCTAAGGAGGTCATTGCCCCTCTCCCCATCCTTATCCTAACTTACGCACCCTCACAAGCAGCAACAGTTCCAAAGATATCACCCAACTAAGCTGTTGATAGGTCCAAAGAGAGAATGTGAAGCTTGACTGGAAGGGAAAACAGGAGAGATCTGAGCTGACACTACAAGGAAAAAGAGCTGAGAGGGTGATCCCAAGT
Source organism: Crocidura indochinensis (assembly GCA_004027635.1). Classification (NCBI taxonomy): domain Eukaryota; kingdom Metazoa; phylum Chordata; class Mammalia; order Eulipotyphla; family Soricidae; genus Crocidura; species Crocidura indochinensis. The sequence continues at coordinate 379 of PVKC010038205.1, forward strand.
TTCCAGTCACCACATTTTGCAGATGATAAAGCAGAAGTCAGCAGAGTGAGCTCAGGAGCTAGCTCATGGTCACACAGCTGGGCAAGACTTAATCCCCAGGCCCAGGCCAGTTTGATGACATCATGCACAGGATATTTTGTAGGAAAGGAAAGGAGTAAATAAATCTCTCTGGTATCCAAATTGAAAAGTAGCCTGGGAAAGTGCAGAAATACAGTCAGTGGCTCTGAGAGGAGAAATAAAATGTTTAATTATCAAAAAGAAAAGAATACTTACAAAATAAAAATTCAGGCCACTTTTTCCCCATCTACTTGTGTTCAGACATTGAAGGACAAATTTCAGAAAAATATAACCAATATTGGGGAGAGCAATAGTTTTGGAGTATAATTTAGAGGAATGAGTTGAGATTCAGGCTGATGTGGTTTTCTATCATCTAGTCTCTGTGACTTTGTGCAGTTTTATCTCTTAAAATCTATTTCCCCTGTCTTTAAAATGTAAATACAGGACCAGAGAGATAGCATGGAGGTAGGGCCTTTGCCTTGCGTGCAGAAGGAAGGTGGTTCAAATCCCGGTGTCCCATAAGGTACCTGAGCCTGCTGGGAGTGATCTCTGAGTGTAAAGCCAGGAGTAACCCCTGAGTGCTGCAGGTGTGAGTCCCCTCCCCACACACACACACAAAAATACCAGGATGTAGAAAGTCTGTCTCGAACACAGGCAGGGGTGAGGGGATGGGGGAGGGAAGAGATGGGGCATTGGTGATGGGAAGGTTGCACGGATGAAGGGGGGTGTTCTTGTTATGACTGAAACCCAACCACAATTATATTTGTAATCACAGTGTTTAAATAAAGAAATTATTTAATTTAAAAACATGTGAATACTCCTCTGAGCCTATAAGGAGTGATCCCTGAGCACGGAGTATAAGTAAGCCTGAGCATAGGTGTGTATGGCCCAATCACCAAAGAAGTAAATTGTAAATAGTATTAACCCTGCTTCTCTCTCTGTCTCTTTGACTCTCTCTCTCTCTCTCTCTCTCTCTCTCTCTTTCTCTAGCTCGTAGATTAGGATGCACACAGAGTGGCAATCAGTGCTCTGCACTCAAGGATCATTCCTGACAGGCCCAGGGACTATATGGGATGCCAGTAATTAAACCTAGGTATGCTGCATGCAAGTCAATTATCTTACTGGTCATGCTATCACTCTAGTTCCTCTTCTGCTTACTTCTTGAGATTGTATGAGGGGTTCATGAATCGTGAATGTAAAATTGTTTAAAAAAGTGTAAGTTTATAGCCTTTGGAGACCTTCATTACCAGTAGATGTTTATAGTAGCATTTCTCAACCAAAGGCCTTATGGCCGGCCCCTTGTGGTCTCCAGTATATTCCAAGTGGACTTCAGGGTTATTCATGGTCATGCAGAGAGAAGAATGACACAAGATTAATTTGCCCAGCTGGTAGAACAGCAGTCTACAGGAAACAAACCAAGACTGAAGCAAGGGTCACAATTGGAAAATCATTGCGCACCACTGGTATATTTTATAGGATATAATAAAAACCATCAATATTTAGTCATTTGGCCTCACTTGCAAAGGACTTTTGGAGTATAGATACATGTGTGGTATTATATATATTCATATATTATACATGTGTTTATTTGCCCATGTTGCGTGACAACAGTGACTTGACATGATTGCTTGCCTAAGAATGGAATAAATGTAGTATATACTGAATAAAAATCATGCTTTAATTTTAAAACTGAGTCTATTTCCTGTACTAGCAATATAGTTGGACTAGCAATATAGTCAGTATAGAAATTCTCTAATAATGTTAAGTACTGGCAGTGAACTTCAACTCCCAGATTAAGAGGATAAAGAATCCTACTCTAGGGGCCTGGGAGATAGCATGGAGGTAAGGCGTTTGCCTTTCATGCAAAAGGTCATCGGTTCGAATCCCGGTGCCCCATATGGTCCCCCGTGCCTGCCGGGAGCAATTTCTGAGCATGGAGCCAGGAGTAACCCCTGAGGACTGCCGGGTGTGACCCAAAAACCAAAAAAAGAATCCTACTCTAGAAAGTGGAGAGAAAGTTTAAAAGACTGAGTGCATTCTTTGTCTTTGAAAGGCCTGATTTCTGGCTCCAATATGACATGGTGCCCACCAAGCACTACTAGCTGTTCCTTTTGAGTACAGAGTCAAGAGTAGCCCAGAGAGCACTCAGAATAGCCTAACAACAAAACAAGACAAAACAAAACAAAAGGCAAACAGAATACCCATTCTACAAACTGTTCTTTATTTTTATTACCATATTCAAAATATGAGACATTTTCATTTTTAAATGTAAAATAGGCTATTATTTTATTTTATTTTTTTTGGTTTTGGGGTCACACCCAGCAGTGCTCAGAGATTACTCCTGGCTCTACGCTCAGAAATCGCTCCTGGCAGGCTCAGGGACCATATGGGATGCTGGATTCGAACCACCATCCTTCTGCATGCAAGGCAAACACCCTACCTCCATGCTATCTCTCTGGCCCCTTAAATGGTTTTGTCCTCTCCATGTTCTGCAAATACATTGAAGGTATGTCAGGCAGAGCTATGATGTTCTAATAGGTTAAGTGTATTAAATGTAGCTTCAGTTTGTGGATCACCTGCCCCTTTTCTAGGGTTGACTTGCATAGTTGACAGTTTCCTAGTAATCAAATTTTAAAAGACAAGGTGACAATTTATGAAATATACAAACCTGATTTGATTAACCAACAAAGCAGGGATATTCCAAATGAACAGAAAAGTTTCTAAGGTCAGAAGAAAGTTTGCAAACAACTACTTGCTACTGCCATATGCACACAAACCGAGGTTGTCATGAAGAAACAATCTATACTGGTGGGCCAGTAGATAGAGTGCTTGCCTCCCATTTGCTAACCTGGGTTCAATTTCTAGCATCTCATATGGTTCCCTGAGCATCATGGGGAGTAATTTCCGAACCAGGACTAACCCCTGATTATTGGTAGGTGTGCCTCTTCTCCCACAAAATAATCTCCACTTAGTTGCACTGAGTCATAGACTCAGCTCTTGCATGAGTTTTCAGATGAAGTATAACATCTTCTAAAATGACTATTTCATATATCAGAGAGAAAGTTCAGGGGTTACAGTTCTTGCCTTGCATTCTGATGACCCTCAATAGAATCCCTGACACCAAAGGGGATGTCTGAGATCTGCCAGGGGACTGTGTATAGCACAAAATCAAGATAAAATGAATAAATAAATGTCTATTGTGAACATTCCTCCATGATAGTTTCAATGCATTAGGCTACAGGAATAATCCAATAAACTGTTCCACTGGCTCAATACCACTATCAATTCAGAAAGCTAATGACAAAGAGAGGCCCAATGAGGTTCATCCTTCTGTTCCTGGAGTTTTCCACACTCACTCTAACCTTCTGAAAACTCTAACCCATTCCCCTAGAAAAAGCAGGATGGAGAAAAAGAGAGTGAGCAATGGAAAGCCTAGTTGGTATGAAGAGACAGTGAGTTCAGATTTGTTTTTCCAGCCTCTTAACAGTTTTGAAGAGTGTTCAAACTTCCGTGAACACTCTTTTCCTTAGGAGACTCAAACTATGGTTATTCTGCAAAATAAGTTATTGACTTAGGGTTGTTCCTGTTGTATACACAAATAGTAACAAGTGACTTGCCTCAAAGCCCAATTTTAGACTGATGAACCAATTAAAAGCATGCCACCTCCAAAAGAATCATCACAGGATTACCCCTAAAAGCAACCCGGATATAAAGCTAGAAGTGTCCCCATCATTGCTAAGAGTGACCTCAGTACTATGACTCCAGTTTTTGATTCACACCCAGTAGTGCTCAGGCCATTTTTCCTGGCACTGCTCCCAAGGATCATTCCAAATGTGGTGCCAGGAATCAAAATCTAGTTTGGCTGCATACAAGGCAAGTGCTTTGCCTGCTATATTATCTCTCCTGCTTCTGTGTATTTATATTGTCCAGAAATTTTTTTATTTTCCCAAATTAAAACTCTGATACTTATTAAATTCTCATTGCTTCCAGTTCTTAGAAACCACCAGTCTACTTCCTGTAGACTGTAGACTGTACATTTGATGGCTCCAAAAGCTCCAAATGGCTTCAGTAAATGGAGCCACTTATAGTGTATACCCTCTGTGGTTGATTTCTCTTAGCCTAATATCTTCACTGTTCATGCATGTTAAAACACAAGGCAAAAATGTGTTCCTTTCTAAGGCCAAACAATATTCCATTGTGTGTATATTGCGTTTTGTTTATCTGTGATTCATAAGTGGAAATAGATTATTCACCTTTCAGTTGTTATAAAAAAATGTTGTTACAAAAATGTTCTTAGAAAATAAAGATCTGTTGGAGTACCTGCTTTCAATATTTTGGTGTATAGACAAAAATGTGTAACTACTGAATCATATGTTAATTATATCTATATTTTGGAAGGGGGAAGAAATGCTATTTTTCATTTATCTTTTTGTGGGAAAATTTAAAAATTCTCTAATACTTTGCTGCAGAGCTGATTTCTTGAGCACCATACATATTTGCCTATTAATGATGTAATCTTTGACTCTTGTATGATCCAGATCATTTTCAGTTTTCCCACCTGAAAAACGTTACCTTTGAACTAATTTATAAACAAGGTCTGGATTCATTTACTCCTTTAGTTCAGAAAGTCTTTTATTTATTTCAGAGAAGTGTTTTTCTTTTTCTCAAAGATAAATAAAAATAGGGGCAAGTATGGGAAAGAATGCCTGAGAATAGCTGAAAAATGAGGTAAATGGAAAACTATATCAAGGCTATGTACCAATAAGAGGAATAAAGGAATAGATATGAGTGAGAACATTCTGAACTTTGTGACCAACTTTGAAAACTTTTGACTGTATTTTAAAAGGGGGACCTGACCTGAAGAGAGAAACCATGGAAAGTCTTAAATAAAGTAGTAAGGAGATCAGTTCTGTTTAGAAAATAACTGACAGCAGCATATAAAATATATTGCAGCATCAAAAAGAGTTACCTTTCCTTTCTCTGCTCTATTACCTAATGTTTTCCTTTTATTTATATTTAAAGCAAGAAAATGAGCCAAGATGTTCCAGAGTCAAACTAGAGCACAAGACATTTAGATAGAAATTATTTCATCCTGGTAGGCAATATTAGACTAGACTTTTTACAGCAAGACATTTGTCACTTTTTCCCTACACTCTGAAAAACCAATCAGCTAAACTACTCATCATGGTTGGTAATGCATTAATGTTTTCAGGTCATTCATTTGGCAATTAATATTTTGGGACTATGACACTACAGCAATTAAAAAAAGTTCTGACGGGAGGTTTTATACCTTTATCTACACTCTCAAAATTTTAAATATCATATATTAACATAATATCTTATTTTATAAAAAAACTTTAGAAAATTCATATTTGACTAAATGTTTTTTTCCTTAATTGGATGCAAATAGTCCAGTTCTGGCTTTATATCTTATTCTTTATATAAATAATGTAGTATTATAAAATCATAAAATTACACAGCAATGCTGTTTTTTTTTAATATATACCTCTTATTTTCTTTACTATGAGAGTTATGAACTGTGCTGAATCAGCAGATTGTGTCCCTATAAAAACAATGAATGATCCCTAAAGGCCATTATTTCTAATGGGTGAAGAAAAGAAGTTGGTTTCTATCTCAGATCCCATGAATACAGAAAGAAGTTGTTTGGAAAAATACTGTGAATTTTAATATGCAAGGATAATGTCTTCGTTGACTGCAGATATCAAGATCCATTCAATCACAAATGCCTTGTTCTGGAAAATAATGCTGGAAAGAAGGACATTTACCTTCAATAAATCTTGCCATTTGGGCATAGTTTTTAATTTGTGTTTACCAAGAAAAGAAAACCAAAATGAGAGAAAGGAGAACCAATTATGAAGAGTGCTTTCGCTTGGCAAGGATGCTTGTAATGGCTAATTTGTTGCAAGCAAGGCCAGGCTGAGAGCTGAAAAATGTGTTTGTAAAGACCTTGGTATGTTTGCAGAACATTGGAAAAAGAAGTACTTTTTCGAGAAAGGGGCCAAAGAATGGTGTTTCTGGTTTAGTTTGAGCTTTAGTTTGCTCATCCTCCCAACAGCTGTAATGCTGACGATCAATCAAATATATTTTAACTTTGTCATGAGGTGAAAGAAATGAAATTCCCCCCCCAAAAGCTCTTAGGCCAAAGAATTTCGGCTAGACCCTCCCCAATTCCGCAATTAATACCCCCTATCAAAATTAAGAAAAGAATAAAACTACCAAATAAATTCAAATCTGGAGATTTATGGTTGTAACTATATATATATATATATATATATATATATATATATATATATATAGTACATAAATTGGGGGAGGAGTGTTGTTTACGGGCAAGTAAGATTAATTTGAGTATCAGGGAGATAGGTGATCATAGAGAAAGCTGAATCACTTTATCTTCCTTGCCACAGTAGATCTGTAGGCCCCAGACCAGTCAGAATTTTTGAGCTTCATAACTAGGAAATATCATATATCCATATGCTCTCCATCCAAATTCAATGTTTAATGATTCTGTTTTGAAAGTCTCTATTTGTTTGTTTGTTTTGTTTGTGTGTGTTTGTGTTTTTGGGGTCATCCCTTGCAGTGCTCAAAGGCTACTCCTCGTTCTATGTTCAGAATTGACCAACTGGTAATGCTTAGGGGACTATATATGGTTCCTGGGATCAAACCATATTTAAGATAGCACTTAAGCATTGTACTATCTCTCTCTGATCCAGAAGTATTCATTTGAACCTTAAAATCTCAGTAAATCCTTTGTTTTTATACTAGAATGAATATTGAAAATATATTATATTTTATTTATTTATTTTTTTGTGTGTGGTTTTTGGGTCACACCCGGCAGTGCTCAGGGGTTACTCCTGGCTCCATGCTCAGAAATTGCTTCTGGCAGGCACAGGGGACCATATGGGGCACTGGGATTCGAACCGATGACCTTTTGCATGAAAGGCAAACGCTCTATCTCCATGCTATCTCCCGGGCCCGTGATACTTGTTTTAAAGTGTGTTTAATTATTTTTTTAATAACTGAAACCCAACTACAAGCATGTTTGTAGTCATGGTGCTTAAATAAAGATATTATTAAAAAATGAAAAGGAGAGGCATAAGAAAATAAAAATAAAACTTCAATCTAGCATTGGTGGTGGAAATGTTGCACTACTAAAAGGGAGTGTTCAAAAAATTATTTGTGTGCAGTCAGTTTAGTTTCTCGAAGTTATAATTTGAGAAGACATTAGAATTTTATTTTACAGATAATTGAAAGAAAAGGTTTCTTTTCTTTGCTTAGGGATTACAATACCACTATCAAGCAGGTGGGAGTGGGTTAGGAGGGAGGGAGATTTGGGACATTGGTAGTGGGAATGTTGCACTGGTGAAGGGGGTGTATAAAAGAAAATAAATAAAAAAAAGAAGACAGACTTCTTTAAGGTCAGTTTTTGCTCTTTATTTTCTTATAACCCATATTCCTAAAGAGAAAGACATTTTCAGTGAGATGATATTAGAAAAAAAAAAAAGAAAGAATATGTAGATACAGACATAGTTTTATCTCAACCTATTTGTCCTTAAAGGAAGTTTGAATTTTATAAATCAGTTTATAAAATCTCAGCCTCCAAACAGAGAGTTTGACTAATGAACAAGACTGTATGCTTTGCATGTCAGAGGTCCCCAGAATAACCCCTAAGTCTAGATGCAGGAAGAACTCTTGTGATCTGCTAGTTGTACCTTAAGGAGGGGGCTTTGAATGTATTTGACTAAAGTTTGATGATCATTGTTTAAAAATGTTGGTTTGGGGTGCTGGATAGAGAACATAAAGTGTAATTGCATGCTTTGTGTGATCAGTCCAGGTTCAGTAACCAGCACCCCATATGGTCTTCCAAGCACCACCAAAAGTGGTCCATGAGCACAAGGCCGAGAGTAATCCCTAAGCAATTCTAGATGGGGCATCCCAAAGCACAACAAAATAAATGTCTTCACATGGGATTATGATCATTCCAGTTTGAATTTATTTGTTTATATTTAGGATTATATCTGTCAGTGCTCAGGGATCACTCCAGGCAAGACTCAAGAGATCAATTTGGTGCCTGAGATCACTCTGAAGTGGACTGCATGCAAGTGTCTTGCCTGTTGTAATATCTCTCCAGCCCTCCAGTTAAAATTTACTTAAGAACCCAGAGTGGACAAAGGATAATAAATTACCTGCTGTGCATCATCTGACCTTAGCTTGGTCCCATGTACACAGACAGGAGGACCCCTGAACAAAGACCCGGAAGTGAGGTGTGAGCACCTCTGGGTGATCCCCCCTACCCACAGGCTAGTCAAGTCTCTTGCTTTAAATTTTAAAATGTTATTTCCCATAATCTGAATGCATATTCTGGGTATGATAGTAATAGAGCCCTAAACTTTATAGATAAAATTGTTAAATTGGGCCCGGAGAGATAGCACAGCAGCGTTTGCCTTGCAAGCAGCCGATCCAGGACCAATGGTGGTTGATTCGAATCCCGGTGTCCCATATGGTCCCCCGTGCCTGCCAGGTGCTATTTCTGAGCAGACAGCCAGGAGTATCCCCTGATCACGGCCTGGTTTGTCCTCAAAACAAAAACACACACACACAAAATTGTTAAATTAACTGTGGAGTGCCAAATATTTCCTCTTTTTTCACCATTTGCTATGTGAAAGTTTAGCACAACAATCTTAAACTGAAAATTTTAAAGTTCTTCACTGATCAGACCAACAGACTGAGTGCATGATTTGCATGTGGGAAACCTTGGATTAATTCAATCCCAGGTTGATATCATGATGGTATGCTTCAAGGATGGAGAAACTCTGAATCTCTTAGGCCACGGGAATTCCCTTTCTTCTCTAATGCTTACTGTGCCTATGCAAAAAAAAAAAAAAAAAAAAAAAAAGTGGGGCGAACGCCAAACCCTGCCATTCCAGCACCCATACTTTTTCTTGTTTTGTTTTGATTTGTTAGTTTTTGACTTTATTTTCCTTCTCATTTTTCCTTCCATTTCTCTCTTTCTTTTTCACTCTTATGGTTATTATTTAGAGATTTATTTTTATTTGCTGGATTCAGTTTTTTCTTTTTTCTTTTCTTTCTTTTTTTTCTCTCCTTTCTTTTTTTGGTAGTTGTCACCAATTTTTTTTCTCCCTTTTTTCATACCCTTTTTATCTCCAATGACGGTGGAGTGGATGCTCAATCTACAACAAGCTGTAAAGTGGAGACTAGCATTCTGGGAGGTAAAGGAGGGAGATGTGGGATGCATACTAGGAACAGGGGTGGAGGGAGGACAGCACTGGTAGTGGGAATGCCCCTCATTCATTGTCACTATGTACCATAAATGATGCAGTGAAACTTTTGTAATGCACTTTGGTCACAATAAAAATGAAAAAAAAAATTCAATCCCCAGCACCCTTTAGGAGGTCACCTCTGAGTTTAGTGCCAGGAGTAACTTCAGCACTGCTAGATGTCACCCAAAGTAAACAAAATAAACCAATAACAAAAACTTCTCTGATAGATTTTATTATGGTAATTTACTACTGAAATAATTCAAAATTAATGTTTGTAGTATTTGAATATTTATTCATGAATCACATTAAATGTCTGCTCATTTTCAGTGCTAAAGCAGCCACACATTAAAATGTTTTAAATTTGGAGCCAGAAAGAAAATAAGGCACTTGCTTTGCCAATGGCTAACACAGATTAGATCCCTGGCACCATAGATAGTCCCCTGAGTGCCACCAAGTGTGATGGCATCTAAGCACAGAGGCAGGAGTAAACACTGAACACTACTGGGTGTGGCCCTCTTTGCTATATGAAAAAAGTTTAGGGGCTGGAGCAATAGAATTGTGGATAGGATAGTTGCCTTGCATAATGCTGATCTGGGTTCAATCCTCAGCATCCCATATTGATCCCCTAACCATTCCAGGAGTAATCCTGAATACAGGTAGGTATGGCTCTAAGACAACAAACAAATAAAGAAAAATAGGGGGGGAAAGGGTTTATTTGGTGGTACTTTCCCCTTAAAATAACTTGGATACCAAGAATTGGGATGGGGGTCACACCCAAATAAACTCGTATAACAACCATAAAACACAAGTCAGTTTTCACATGGGAACCTAGAATCCATGCATTTGTGCATTTGACTAACATTTTTATAATTATAGGTCGGGATATATGCTCAATTATTTTTTTTCCAGTACTGGGGTTAAACTCAGGACCTCACACATTCAAGACAAACCACTGAGTTCCATCCCTGGTCCTTTCCAACCCAATTCTGAGACCTGTATAAAGAAGAAAAAAGACCAATGGACAATGGCCACAGTACTGTCCTTGAGACACAGGTTTTCTCTGGGGTGGCTGACTGTTTTAGCTAAGTTAGTTAAATGCTAACCTCCTTGGAAAACCCCATTCATCCTCAATCTAGGCCTTGACTAAGCCTAGAGGTGGTGTTTGGGTGGAAATACCAGACACTTTACCCACATGCACGTTTTCACTTGGAGCAAGCAGAGTGCAACTTTTGAACCCTCTGCCCTCATTTGACTACTTAAAAGTTGTATTTTAACCATGTTCTGTGAATACACAGACCCCAACTGGGATTCTTGGCTTTGCTGCTTTTGCATGTTACAGGCATTTCAGACTGACTTGAAGTGTTAAGTCTTTTTTAGCTGGGCCTTTCCTTCCCATCTCTCCTTTGCACCCTAGGAAGCTCCAAACTGGAATTACAGATAAAGATGAACCCCAGCCTGAGGGGCACAATTACACTCCCTTGCTCCTGGGCAACTATTCATTTGCCATCCAGTCTGCGCTTATCAACCCTCCCACTACAAACAAACTTTGGGAAAGTTACATCACTGTCAACAAAGGCAGTTACTTAAATTATCATTACACAACACTGTCATTACTCACACTTCCACATGCAATTACGTCCCCAATTTGGCAAACAGTGCTAGAACTTCTTTTGGAGAGAAGCAAAAAAAAAAAAAAAATAATAATAATAATAGAAAAAAAATTAAAAAAAACTACAGTATGGCAAAGTCACCTTAAGAAATGGGCAAAGGTGTCCCACTCCCTCCCCACATCAAAACACTCAGGTTTTATTCTGCAAAGTTCCCACCTTCCCAACCTCTCCAAATCTGCAATCCTCCCCTCCCTCAGTTTTTGGATTTCAACTTTTAAAACTATACTACACTTTTGGTAGGGCCCCAAAGACTAAGTTAAGGAGCCAAGCCAAGCCTAGCCATAAGAAATAAGTGAAAGTGAAATTCTGAATATGCATCTCTGGTAATTAACTTGTTAATTAGCCAGCTCCCTAAAGAAAAGGAAGGTTTGTAATCTTTGGGTTGTGTCTGCCCCAGGTGGTCCCAGATCTAGCCTTGAGGTAACTGGTAGGGAGACGGGGCCCCCCCACTTCTCGCCTCTATGCCTAGCAGCAGCAGCGTGGAGGGTTCCAGCAGAGAATCCAACATTGTTCTGAGCACATTTATGAATAATTTGTCGAAAGAAAGAAAAAAAATGTATCGGTTTGTGGAAAGAAAATAAAAAAAATAACTGTCCCAAGTCAAAAGCAAGAGGACAAATGTCATGGCCAAGCGCCCATGACCATTTTTCACCCGCGACTGTCGCAGAGCTGAAAGTGGGGGCGGCGGTGGTGGTGGTGGTGATGCGGTGGGAGCGGAGGCGGAGGGGGAGAGAACAGGCTGGAAAACTTCTAGATTGTCGGCCAAGGTCTGGCCGCCCTGGGGGCTGGAGGAGCACCCTAAGCCATCTTCACCGGCTTGTGTGGGTTGAAGAGCATGAAAGGATATAAAATTAAAAAGGGGGGGGGGATTTCTCTGCCTTTCTGCACCCCTGCACCCACACCTCGATTCCCCTGAGAGAAAAAGAGACAGACAGACAGACCAACAAAGAGAGAGAAAGGATTAAAAAAAAAATACTCCAGCTGGCAAACCCAATCCACTTGCATCCAGCCTGGCTTCTGCAGTCAACTCCATAGCATTGAGTTGCCCTGGAGCAGACGCGATCTAGAAAAAAAAAAAAAAATCAGTTGATGTCGCCGCAGTGGCCACAAAATTAGCGACTCCGAGGACATTTTTTTGCCGCAGTGCACGTCCGTCGTAACCGCCACCGAGCGCTCCCCTGTGAATAATGGAAATACAGTGTGGAGGCTATCAGGTTGATTTATCGCTGCCGAATAATTCCCTGCATCAGTCCAACGCTGGATCCTGCCACTTTAAATCACCAAAACGCGGGTAGACACGGCTCCGCGGGCGCCCACGCACGCATGGTGCACGTGTGCGTGTGTGTTGTGTGTGTGTGTGTGTGTGTGTGTGTGTGTGTGTGGATGCGCGCAAATGTGCGCAGAGTC
>PVKC010038206.1:0-12792 GCA_004027635.1 Crocidura indochinensis
TAGTGGGATTGGCCCTGAAACGTATGTCTGAAACTCAACTATGAAAAACTTTGTAGTAAATCACAATGATTCAATAAAAACTTAAAAACAAGGGCCGGAGAGGTGATGCTAGAGATAAGGTGTCTGCCTTGCAAGCGCTAACCAAAGAAGGACGTGGTTTGATCCCCCGGCGTCCCATATGGTTCCCCCTAAGCCAGGCAATTTTTGAGCGCTTAACCAGGAGTAACCCCTGAGCATCAAATGGGTGTGGCCCAAAAAAACCAAAAAAAAAAAAAAAAAAACCCAACCAAAAACGACTTAAAAACATAAAATGAATCCTTTGTAAACTCACTTATAATCTAACAGTTTACCAAAAGATTTATTTATTTATTTTATTTATTGGTTGGTGAGGCACACCTAGATGTGCTTATTTTTGGCTCTGTGCTCAGGAGTGACTCCTGCTAGTACTTGGGGACATATCTGGTGCTGGGTCAGCTACATGTAAAGCAAGCACTTAATAGCTTGTTCTATTTCTTCTGCCCTTTAGAATCTATTGGGGGGGGGGGGCAAAAACATTCAGTGCATTCAATACTCCTGTCTCTGTGCTCAGGAATGATCCTGTAAGCAGTTGAGTTAGACTATATGTGGTGCTAGAGGTTAAAACAGGGTTGGTCATATGCAATGCAAATACCTTTACAACTTAGTTCTTTACCTCTCCAACCTTCAAGCATTCATTTAATTTCCATTTGGGAACTATTGGATCCAAATTCTTGTATGTTTTGGAAATTTTCTTGCTAACATCAAAGGTTAGTGTTCAAAAATACAGATTCTGGTATCATACCACCTGAGTTTGAATCCCTATTTCACTACACACTAGTTATATAAACTCCAACAGCCTTCATTTGTCTCTTTTAATTTTTCACATCTGTAAAGAGGAAATAACGTGCCATTTGATACTAGTGATTAAAGAGTGACGAGAGGTGGAGCACAGAGAATAGCATTTCACATACAGAAAATATCATATAACAATCCTCTCTCTGTTTTTCCTTGGAACTTACTTCTTTATCTTTCAAACATGTGTGAAAAAATAAAGGTTACCCCTGTTGTTATTGTGGCTGTTATATCTTTAGTTTTCTTTCTTTAATATTTCCTTGTTTTATTTCAAAGAAAGATGTTCTACCCGAAGTTTCCAATGTATTAATAGTGTGCACATATGATTTTGGAGAGAATGAAACTTCATACTTTCAAAACATAAAGATATTCATTAATGAACAGATATTTCCCTCCCCTTTTTAATAGTACATTGTCAAATGTGACCATATTCATTTTTTAAGGGGATTTTCTGTGTTCTGCCTCTGAGACATGCCTACTTGTTTCAAGCCAGCAAGTCCCTGAACCTAAACAGAAATTTTGTCTGACTCTTTTTTAGGAATACCAGAACTTCCTATCATAGTCTATCATCTCCCCTTGCATTCCAGCATCCTGTTTACCTTTTCCCTGCAGCTGTTTTTTGGGGGTGATACTGGGAAATCACCTACTCACAATACCCATTTGGCCTTCCTGTTTTTGCCTGAAACTCAGGCTCCCTGATAAGATATTAACTTATTTTTCTTTAATTAGTTGCATTTTGCTTTTGTTCTCATCTTTCCAACTTTTTATTTCTTTCATCTCCTCCCTAAATTTTTCAGAGATATTATTTTCTCTTTAATTCCTTTTGAAAATGACTTGGCATTTCCCAGACTTCCTAGATTCCCTCTTTAACTCTTCCTGTCCATGTTCTCTGTGCACATCATACAAATAGGAGGGTGAGGGTTGCTGGATGGTGGGCTCCATGAAACACCCCCCACCCCCATGCACATTCCTTTTACTGCTTCTGTCTTTTCCTGTAAAACTTGTGAAGGGACATGACTTCTTGGAGAAGGTGTCTCCTGGGACCCGAAGATTTCCTACCCCAGCGTGAGGCTGAGCCCAGCTGAACACTTAAATGGCATAGAACTCCTCAGCTTTGCTAAAGAACCCTAAGGGAGTCCAGAGGAATCAGTCAGGAATTTTTGGTTTGGTTTGATTTGGTTTGGTGCTACACCAGCGATGCTCAGGATTTACTTCTCTCTACTTAGTGATTACTCCTAGAGGACTCAGGGAAATGTATGGGATACCAGGGATCAAACCCAAGTCAAGAACCTTATCCACTGTACTATCTTTCGAACCACAAGGGATTTGTAAGCCAGTTTCTGCTTAGAATCCACATTGCTGCTGGACACTGTAAGATGACAGTGAATCAAAGCTCAGAGGAGATTTGTTGTCAGTCATGGGTAGATCCACTCCCATATCAGGGTCCCTGCTGTGCAATCATGAACCCCAAGCTGTTTCAGAAAAAAAAACACTCACCTCTCTCATCACCATCATCTAATAAGTCTCCAGGCTGAGTAGACAAAAACTAAAACTGCGCTTCCAGGCCAGGGAGAGAATCTCAGGAGGTAGGAACACATGTTTTGCCTACATAAGTCCCAAGTTCTAGCCCTGGCTCTACATGGCTCCCTGAACTTCACGGGGTGTAGCTCAAGAAACCCCTAGCACTCTGTAGGGTCTAGCTGCACCACAAGGCCAGGCCTAAGCATGATATGTCTGGCCTGGTTAAGCAATATTACTGGAAGTAGCTCTGGAGAACTCTGAACACCGGGGTATACAAACAGCACACCCTCCAAAGAATTAAGTTCTAGAGTCAGAGATAGAACTATAGTTAAGCACAATAGTTTTACACACAGCCTACCTAGATTCAATCCCCAGGGCCACATATGGTCCCCTGAGCAGTGATCAAAGTACAAAGCTCCAGAAGACTCTGAGCATCTCTGTTGTGGCCCACCCCAATCCACCCCTTCCTCTTATAAATAAGTGTATATATATATATTCATAAATAAGTTAAAATGAAAAAGAACTGCGTCCCTATGTTCATGACTACTAAAAATTAATTTTAACTTTTATCCTTACAAATAGCATTTACAGAAAATATGGTCTTCTCCAGTCCCTTGAGGGGTCCTAATTTATCACCTTAATTCTTCTGGGTCTCAGAGTTTGCTCAGAGTTTCTAAGTCTCAGCCTGGACCAAATGCTTCCTTTTTGGAATAAGTGTTACTCAGCATGCTGGAAACTTGTATTTCCAGGCAAGAGTTTTTCCAACCTCAGACTGTGCTACCTGATGCTAAATCATCCCTGTCATTTCAAGAGGCTGTGAATCTCAACAGATTTGACAGATCCAGCAACCCTCCTCCCTCAAGACTCAAGACTTTTCCTAAAATGTTGAGTTCTAAGTTGAGAGAATCAGATGAAAAATTACACACATGTGGCCAAACATAGCAAAAATTTCAGGAGTGATTTTCCTTTTTTTTTTTTTTTAATCAGGAAGACCTAAAGGAATCTATGGAATCATGACTAGCCTCCGGAGGGTGTCACCTAGGTCTGGAGATGTCTTTGGTGTAGATTCATAATGTCTCCCAAAATTCCAGCCTCAAGCTATGCTCTTTCCCCTCCAATTAGGCCAGGTCTAATGTTCTGAGAGACAGCCTAGTGCTTTTATTCTTATTTTTTAAGATGAAATTACGAAGTTTAGATCAGTTATGTTTTATATTCCTACTCTGTGGACAGACAGTAAACAGATAGTGTAACAGATGAGCATCCTTCACATACTTTTTTTTTTGGGGGGGGGTCTCACCCGGCAGTGCTCAGGGGATACTCCTGGCTCCACGCTCAGAAATTGCTCCTGGCAGGCACGGGGGACCATATGGGGCACCGGGATTCGAACCGATGACCTTTTGCATGAAAGGCAAACGCCTTACCTCCATGCTATCTCCAGGGCCCCAAACTTTTGTCTATTAATGTCAACTATTGGCTGATTGAAATAGGAAGCAATAATATTCATTTGGTCATCTCCCTCATTGTCTTTTTAAAATAATGATGGGACTCAACTATATCTTTTACTTTGGTCATCCTAACAACTGACAAATTTGAAGTAATAGGGGCCAGAGCGATAGCATAGTGGTAGGGCGTTTGCCTTGCGCATGGCCAACCTGGGACTGACCTAGGTTTGATCCCTAGCTTCCCACATGGTCCTCTAAGTCTGCCAGGAGCGATTTCTGAGTAGAGCTAGGAGTAACCTCTGAATGCTACCAGGTGTGGTTCAAAAACAAAAAAAAATTTTTGAAGCAATAAAAAATATCTGAAATATATAATTTAAGAAGATTAGATTCCTTACGGTAATCACATCTTAGTTTTAATTTTTTCTTTTCTTTAGTGTCTCACTCAGGACATCAGAATCACTATCTCTTACAACAATCCTACCTGATAAGTAACCACAAACTCTCAGTGACGTGGCATAGACTTTTTATTTTGGCTTGTTGTCTGGTATGGTGGTGGCCCGGACAGCTCTGCTGGTCTGCTGATCACTTCTAGGAGTTGACTGTTGACTGTGTATGTGACTCATGCAGGCTAGCCCAAGCATGTCCTCATAGAATGCTAAGGAACACAGGAGAGAATGGGATCATTTAAATGTATCAGTATTCTGTTTATTTATGTTTTATTATTATATAATGTCCTCTTATTAGTCAAAGTAAGTCACTAGCCCACGCCAGATTCAAGGAGTATGCAACAGAGTCTCTTTAGAGAAAGAAACTATAGAGTGAGGTGGAAAGATTATTAGATTAAGGGAGCAAGGAAACACCACCACCATCCTGGTCCCAACTGTTATTAAGCCCCACTAGAGAAACTATTTCTTAAAACAACATCAACATAGTGATGGGTTGCAACAAGACCAAATGTTTGTCCTTATGGAAGTTTTTCCCAGAGTAGGCAATCCAAAGAGGTCACTGGAACAATTCAAATCCAGGGAGCAGAAGTTAGCCATGGATGCAATTGAAATGATTGGGGGAGTTGAGCTTTATATTGATACTCTTTTATATTGTTTCTGGTTTTTGAAGGGCACACCCAGCAATTCTCAGGGTTTACTCCTATCTCCACACTCTGGAATTATTCCTAAGAGGCTTGAAGGACCTAGAATGCTGGAGATTGAACCCCAGTAGGGTATGTGCACAGTAATTGCCCTACTTGCTGTACTATCGCTCTGGCCCCTCTATTGGTACTCTTTTTTTTTGGGGGGGGGCACACCCGGCAGTGCTCAGGGATTACTCCTAACTCTGTGCTCAAAAGTCGCTCCTGGCAGGCTCGGGGGACCATATGGGATGACGGGAATCCAACTGGAGTCCGTCCAAGGTTAACCATGTGCAAGGCAAGCGCCCTACCACTGTGCTATCATTTCAGCACCTCTAGTGGTACTCTTAAAGAAGGTAGATTCCCAAAGGTAAGGGTGATATAGGGATGGTAGATCAAGTAAATTCAGAAACTCTGATAGAGAAATATTTCTTTATTGGAAGGCTTCTAACAAAAAAAATTATACCACAAAATTGTGGAGGGTTCCTCCTCCCCGTTTTTGGCCTTGGGCAAGGCCTTTGTCGTCAGACCTTGGGAGCAGAAATACTAACTGCCATTTGTTCTTAATTATATTTTTCAAATATAATTGCAAGTAGAGCAAGTAGCCTTGGGAGATAGTAATTCCCCATGGAGCAACAGACAGCTACTTTCCTCCACTGCAAAAGTCAGATATTGACCATGAGCAATAAATAATATCCAGGTCCCACTGCTCAGGGTTTCTCAACTTTGACTCAAAGACACTATGTGCCTGCTTTTCTTGGGCCTCTCAGCAAAGTCCTTGTGGATCATGGAATGCAGGGGTTCAATGAAGATATAAAGCCCACATAGTTTACTCTGCCAAAAACAACATTTCACTTCTAACTTAAGAGTTTCAAATCCTTTGGTTTGAATCCCGGTGTCCCATATGGTCCCCCGTGCCTGCCAGGAGCTATTTCTGAGCAGACAGCCAGGAGTAACCCCTGAGGACCGATGGGTGTGGTCCAAAAACAAAAACAAAAACAAAAACAAAAAAGAGTCTCAAATCTTGTGCCAGCATCAATGAAATGGGGACAGGTTCATTTGCTACCAGTTTGCTATCAGCAAATCTCAGATTTTTCTATCAGCAAGTCTTCATGATTTGTGGCAAATCAAATAACATCTTAGCAGGTTGTCGTTTTACTTATTTGCTCCAAAGAATGCCATGATATATTTGCCTTCGCCGAAGTACCTCCCTGGTTGGTCAGAGTACCCTAACTGCTTCCCTGGCTTTGCTGTTTGTTGAGGTCATTCTGCTCTCCCTTCCTCCCTTAGTTCACTGCCACCATCTAATCTCTATTATTCCCACTGGTACAGGGAGTCTATCTCCATCACAAAATCTGCTGCTTTTCTTTGATATCAGCCTCTCCTGTTGCCCTAGCAATGGGACCATTGCCTCTGACTTCCTGAGGAAAATGTTGTATTGGTGGCTCTTCCCACCCTGCACATTAAACCTATTAGATGTTCCTACATACCCAAGATTTCAGCCTTTCTCAATAGTACACTAAGGCAGTTCCAACACTGACACCTCATTTTTTCCAGCAATTATCTTCTGTTTTTAATTTGAAGCCTGGTGACTTATTATACTGTTAATGACAGAGTTTTTTATACATTTTTGTGTTTTACTTTACTTTCTATTGAGGTGGCATGAGTTTATTAGAGTTGTAAACCTCTAAAGAATTGTTTTAGAAGTGCATAGTTGCTCCAACACACCCAATGTCCCTCACATCAAAGTGCCAATATCCTTCTACCACAGCCCATTGTTCACTTCTCTCCCTGTCCCTGCCTCTTGAGTGACTTGAGTTCTGTGCTCAGAGTCTAAGAGTTTGTTTTCATTAGACATCTCTTCCTATTTTGTCTCTTTAGATATACCAATCATTCTCTATTTTTGTAATGATTTTATAAGAGCTTTATGGGGCCTGGGAGATAGCATGGAGGTAAGGCGGTTGCCTTTCATGCAAAAGATCATCGGTTCGAATCCTGGTGCCCCATATGGTCCCCCGTGCCTGCCAGGAGCAATTTCTGAGCATGGAGCCAGGAGTAACCCCTGAGCACTGCCGGGTGTGACCCAAAAACCAAAAAAAGAAAAAAAAAGAGCTTTCTCCATTAAAATATGTTGCTCTATTGCTTATAAGTTGATAAACAGTCTGCCCATCCTCATTTGTCTTTTTTCTTTGCCTGTGCAGAGAAGTTACCACACAGAATTTTCCTCCTTTTATTATAATTAGATTTGCTTATCTTCTGACTTTAATACCATGAGCCATATTTTTGGCCTTCTATACCCCTAAATTAAAAAATAACCCCTTTATATATATATATATATATATATATATATGTGTGTCTGTATGTATAATTTTTTTTCTTTTTTTGGGAGGCCACACCTGTTGATGCTCAGGGATTACTCCTGGCTATGCGCTCAGAAATCTCTCTGGCTTGGGGGACCATATGGGACGCCAGAGCATCAAACTGCGGTCAGTCCTAGGTTAGGCACGTGCAAGGCAAATGCCCTGCTGGTGTGCCATTGCTTTGGCCCCTGTATGTATACATTTTATGGCTTTTAAATATTTTAATTATTTAGAATTTACTTTTCTTTGGATTTTAAATGACTACCTAGTTTTTCCAGTAAGACTTTAAAAATTATCTATTAGGTGATCATTTGAAAAGTGAGTTTTATCAATACTAGAGTACAGGGTGTGCAGCACTTGCTTTACATGTAGCCAACATTGTATCAATTTCTGGTGCTACATATGATAGCATTGGACCTCCAAGTATTTCCGTGAGTCACTTCTGAGAACAAAGCCAGAAATAAATCCTGAGACCTACTGGGTGTGACCCCAAAATAAGAGGGGAGAACCCCACTAAATTTTTATATCTATTTATGGTCCTTCAGGTCTGCTGTGTTGAAGCTTATGGCTATTAAAATATCAGTTCCACACCATTTTGCTAATTTTATTTTGCCAGTTTATTTTGTCTTCAGATAAAACGTGTGCCCTCATCACTTTCCAAGATGGTGAACATCTTGTTCACCAATATGTTGACAGTTTAGCTGTGACCTTGGACCCATTGTTGATCATGAGACCCAGTTCACCAACCTTGCTTAATCCTCATAGCTCTAGTCCTGAGATAGGTTTCACAGGGCTTTGTTCCCTGCATGCACTTGGGTGAGCAGAGATGGGAACTCCCTTCCCCCATTCCTCTCTGACAGGAGCCCCCCTAATAGCCTCTACTACTCTACATCCAAGTCCTAAAGGGATTCACCCTTTCCTGGGCCAAGCACCGACTCCAAGAACTACTCCGGTTCACATTCTCAGAATAAGTTCTGAGGTTTGACGTTTTTCTCCAACTAATGTCAAATAGAAGGCCTGTAATTTTCCCAAATTTAAGAGTATTTTCCCCCTGGCTTCCCGGCTGGCTCAGACTTGTGAAAATATTCTCAATTTCAACCTCACTTCCCCTAACATTGTGCAAGACAGTATGTGGCTTAGCCTTAGAATAAAAAACATTTCTGACATTTTCACTCTGTGACTTGCCAGGTTTTCATTTGATTCTTTTTCCTCCTTTATAAAGACAAATTAGAAAGCTATTACTCCATAACCTTTGGCTTTGTTATTTCTTTATCCTTTGTGCTACCCAGTTCTATTTCCTTGTCTATCACTCTTCTCTATTGATTTTGGATGGTTTGGTGTTTGCCTGTGTGCTTTTCAAAGAAAGTCATTGATTTTGAATATATCTAAAAATGCTGGGTGCTTTTGGTGATATAACCATTCTTAGTGTTACTGTTAAAAGCCTATACATTCCCTTGCAAGTGAGTTTATTGTTTCAGTTATGACTATGAAAATAAATACGGCTGACAGCTGTTGGCAAAGATCTTCAGAAGTATCATCTGTCAGTTCATGATAATACAGTCAGGAGTGACCTGCTGAATGTCCTACTAAACTACAAAAAATATCTGAGTCTTCAATTTCCATGCTTCCCCACAATAAAAGGAGGGATTTGGGAAGTTATTAAGGCACTTGTCTTACACATAGCTGCTGCTATGGCCCTCGTTCAAAACTTACCACCACAATCTCCCAAACACCAGCAGACATGGCACTTGATCACAGACCTGGGTATGGCCCCTGAACACTGCCAGGTGTGACAAAAAAGATAATAAGAATAAATAAATAAATAAATAGGACCGGGCGGTGGTGCTGGAGGTAAGGTGCCTGCGCTAACCTAGGACAGACCGCGGTTCGATCCCCCGGATCCCCATATGGTCCCCCGTGCCTGCCAGGAGCGACTTCTGAGCAAATAGCCAGGAGTAACCCCTGAGCGTCACCGGGTGTGGCCCAAAAACCAATAAATAAATAAATAGATAAATAAATAAAGGGTCAGAGAGATAGTACAGCAGGTAGGCCACTTGCACATGACAGACCCAGATTTGATTCCTAGCATCCTATGTGGTACCCCAAATATCATCAGGACTGATCCCTGAGCACAGAGCCAATAGTAAGCCTTAAGCACAGCTAGGTGTGGCCTCTAAAACAAACAGATAAATAAAAGAATATGGTAGAATGGAAAGAAAATGCTAGATAAAAATAATCAGGAAACTGAATATTGTCTTGATGTACCCTGCCTAAGTAGAATGTTCAACCAGAGAAAGGAGGCTGGATGGTTTGCCACCAGGAGTCTATCCATACAGACTATACTAAATTGTCCTTAAGTGCCAAAGATTATGTAGATAGAAAAGGTATTCTTAGGACCAGAATGTAGTACAGTGGGTAGGTATTTGCCTTGCATGGCCCCAACCAGAA
Organism: Crocidura indochinensis; assembly: GCA_004027635.1. Taxonomy (NCBI): domain Eukaryota; kingdom Metazoa; phylum Chordata; class Mammalia; order Eulipotyphla; family Soricidae; genus Crocidura; species Crocidura indochinensis. Next base: position 9,768 of record PVKC010038206.1, read on the forward strand.
TTTGATCCGTGGCATCACATATCATCCTCAGAACACTACCAGGACTAATTCCTCAACACAGAGCTAGGTGTAAACCCTGAACATTGCCAGGTGAGGCACCACCACCACCAGAAACAAAGAAAAGGTAACCTTAGCTTGCTCTGCAAGACTATGTCCTATCTTGAAAATATAATTCCTCTCTTTCTCTCACCTCACATATTTCTAAGTAAGTTTTATTCAATAAAAACTATCCTGCTTTAAAAAAATAAAGGTGGTCACCTTATCCTTTTCATTCTTTTTCTCACACATCATAACATATTTGTACCCTGTTTCTAGAATTCAGTATATGAGAAATTAGCTGATCAAAGAGTGACCAAATGAAGAGTGAAGGAAAAAAATTTTACATTCTCCTTGAACTGGAAGACTACATAATAAACAGTTGAAGTTTTCTTATAAGTACTGATGTAGAATGATGGTGGCAGAACCTCAACCAGTTCTCCAACCACAGAGATGAGATGGCATGTGGAGATGACAAGATGGAAGGTTATGCTCAGTCCAAAGGTGCTTGCAGATGTCTTGTCAGGCCACCTCCCTAGACAAGGACACCTGGTCTAAGTTTGGTCTCTAATGAGGTAAGATAATATGCTTCTGAGTAAAATGCTCATAGGCTAGAATAGTGTGATACTGCAAGGTTAAGGGATTAAAAAAAACTAGGAAAGGTTCCTGCATTTCTTAGTCCTATGAAATTGTCTGTTAGCAATAATTTGGAAAATACATTTTTTTAGTTCCTTGGGCTGTGAAATAAAATAGACCTGCATTTCAGACTTTCTGAAGTCATTTATACCTTTGCTAATTGTCATGAAAAAGATCACTTTGTTGGCAACTGAGGAATGGGCTCCCTAACAGGACAGTGTGTGTGTTTGTGTGTGTGTGTGTGTGTGTGTGTGTGTGTGTGTGTCTTTAGAAATTTGTGGCTGGCTATCAAGAGTTTGTGGATGACTCAGGTTTGTGAGCTGATTCACCTGCCAACCATGTACAATTCTGTTCAGGGCAAATATGCAGAAGAGAAGGGAAAAATCCATTAATCCTCATGTATTTTATCTGGCTGAATCACCATGGAGTCATTCTAAGTCCTTCATGCTTTTACTCTGCCTATTCAAGAGTAGCAGGGGAACCTTTGTTCAACTAGAGGTCAAAGATGCTTCCCAGGTCATCTTATTTTTCATCACCATCTAATGTGAATGCTCTCTTTGATGAGTGATTGTGTTTCTGAAGTTTCTTCTAGCCCCATCTGTCTCTTCCTCTGTTAGGGTTGCCATGACCTTTACTAGTCACAGCAGTTATATGGCATCATTGGGACCAGGACAACACTGAGATATGTTCCCCAGGAGAGACCCTGCCCAAGCAACACTTCAGTCTCTGTCTTCTGACTCTCCTTCAGTTGACTGAGGTGACTCATTCACATTGACTTTTGTGCAGTTTCTGATATCTTGTCTTCTAGAGCATTGTTTTCACAATAGTATCTATCATCAATTTGACTCACTCAGTATTTTAGGTAAAAGAGAATAGGAAATGTGACATCCAAGATAGAAACTCAATTCAGGAGTGGGGGGGAAACTGTTTCTTTGCGCAGGGAAGATGCCAAACACCATATATAGCTCCCTATCCCCAAGCACAGATAGCAGTGGTCCTATATCACAGAGTCAGAATTAATCCCTAAACATACCTCTGGGTGTGGTCCCAAATATAAACAACAAGCAAACAGAAACAGCAATGTTCTTTAGTCTTATAAGGAAAAATTACTGAAATCTTCCTGAGACTGGACAGTATATAATAGAATACTACTCTTCTATGAAAGCAAATAAGTTTGACAATAAAATGGATGCCTTAAAAAAAACAAGATTGGCTGAAAATAAAATTTTTTAAATTTCCCTAGCAAATAATACAGCAGTTTTATGAAGATAAAATTGAGCTGCCTGACATGTATAGAAATTTGAGCACGAAACCCAACTTGTGTGTATTAGGATCCTCTGGGTGCTGTAACAAACTACTGCAAACTTACTGGCTTAAAATAATACATTATTGTTCTCTCATATTTCTAGGGTCAGACGTCTGAAGTGAGTTTCACTGAATTAAATGAAGGCATTGGCAGGACTGTGCTTTTTCTGGAGTCCCCAGAAAAGAATTTCTCTCTTGTTGCTTCTAGCTTCTGTGATTGCCAATATTCCTTGGCAACTTCACTCCCCTCTCTGTCTCTGTGGTTTCATTGCTTTTTCCTCTTCAACAATCAGATCTGCATCCATCTCTAAAAGGACACTATGACAACTGAATGGCCTACATTGATAACCCAGGATCATCCCCCCACCCCATCCCCATCTCATTATCTTTCACTCAATCACATCTGAAAAGAATCTGCAATCTTTGCTCTGTAAAGCCACTCAGGCACTATGGACCAGGATTCCACTGTTCAGCACCATTCAATATGTTTTCCTTATGATGATACATGCTAAGTTCATGCTCAGTGGTTCGGGAACAGGTTTGTACCATCTTGCAAGAGTTATTATTCATGCCTCTTCCTGGGCCCTCAATCAGTTACTTCATGCTGGTTTCTCGCAGCAACAATATGTAGAAGGGGCCTAGGGAGAATCCCTATCCAGTGCAGGACTCACACAGAACCCAGGGTTCCCAGAGCATAGGCAGGGCCACCCAGATCTAAATTCTGATGAGACTGAGTGCTCAGTAAAGAGACTTAGCATAGGGAGTGGGGCTTGCAGGGAGGAGTTTCTGCAGACCCTGTGGATCTGGACCCAACACTGCTTCAAGGCACTGGGGAAATGACAGGTGAGACTTCACTTACATGCTCAGGCTAGCACTAGCAAGAGGGACCTTCCTCACTTGGATGCCACATGATGACATTGTGGTTGTCCTGCCCAGGCATGGTCATGCATGTCAAGGAAGTTGCCTTTTACATTTGACTATTTGCTATTTGCTATCCCACCAATTTTTTTTTATTTTATCCCACCATTTATTTGCCATCAACACGCCA
>PVKC010038207.1:0-12809 GCA_004027635.1 Crocidura indochinensis
TTTTTGAGCCAAGATGGCTCACTCCCGCGAGTTCGGAGGGCAGCAAAGGAAAGATAGACACAAACAGAAGACAAACTTACAGTCCTTTGTAGTTGGCCACTCTAGGCAGGTGTGGATTCGCAGGGATTCCCAGCCTGATATCGCAGGTAGGGAACCTTGCTTTTCACAGTCCTTGAGGCTAGCCGGTTTTCATGCTCCTCAACAGTGTGTTTTCTATATACCTACCTCATACATACATGGTCTTGTCTTCCTGACTTTGAAAATTGGAAGATCTTGGTTATGGTCTTGAATTGTATAGGGTGGTCCATACTTTGTTTTCTTTTATTTATAAACTAGGGCTGAGATCCTGTCTATTTGGATTGTCTCTCTGTATTTTGGAGAACATTTAGAAAAATAAATGAAAGCAAAGATGTGAAAATAGTCTGTAGAGTTGTCTGGCTTTTTCACAAGGTCCTTTGAGACACACAGAGAAGGAATTCAGTGCTGGAAAGATTGACATTTCACTTTGGAGAACTTTAATGTTTCTTTTACACTGAACCTGGGATCAGTTCCCTGATACTTTACTCTCTTTGATTTGTTTTTCTAGAGTCTCATCGTCCTTCATATGACAACTTGTAAATATAAGAAGGCAGTTAGTTTTTCTAAGATTTTCAGGTACTATTCAAATGTTCAAAATCATGAACCAAAAGGAATGTTAAACTCGTGTCTCTAAGAGAAAAATGATAAACATTGCTTTGCAATGAAAACAAGTGATACATGGGTTTACTCATTTTTCATTTTTTGAAGAAGGCTCTGAGGATGGACCCCATAGCTTCATCGCTGTGAACCAGGAACTCTACCACAGTGATGCAGATTTGGTTGATATCTGATTTAGTTTAGATATACATAAGTGCTAACTTTAATAGCAACATATCATACACATATAACAAATATAATTAAACTAAATTAAAATTAATTGTTTCAATTTTTTGCAGAGAAATTTTGAGACAATATTTTATAATTCTTACAGAATAAAATTTAATTTATTTAATGTAGCAGGAAGATGGCAGAATTGGACACAGATAGGCAAGAGTTAAATGTTTTACTTGCCCAACTAAGTAACCTTTTGAGTTATTTATTTTGTTAACTTTTATGCCTTCAAAATTGAGAAAATAATACCTTTGACTGAGCATTTTGATGAAGATTACAAATGCTGTAAGTAAAAATAAAAGCTGTAATACAAATATGACAAAATACCCAGTATAGGCTAAAAATTTAACTCATATAACTAACAGGGTAGATGATCAAAGTAAAAAGTTGGAGAGAGAAAATTAATGAAACATACAATATTATTTAGCCAATCATACTCATACACTCACATTAAACTTATCATTTACTAAAGGCTTGTTAAAATACACTAAATACAGTGTAAAATAATATGTGCCTATGGAATGAATTGTGGAAGCTAGGATGCTAGATGGAAATTGAAAAAAATTTAAAAGACATGGCCCAGTCATAGTGACTGCTCTAATTGTGTGCATTTGAGGTCCAAGAGAAAAGAAAAGAAGAAATACTGAACCCCAAGCCTGCCAAATAGCAGAGACCAAACACAGTGACAATTGCTACTACAAAAGTGAAGGAACCCTCAAAGGGCTTTATTTGCATCACTTTGACTTGTATTAGTGACTTTACTGACATGGATAATGATGAGAATTAGACACTGGAGTCAAAAGACTAGAAAGAAACTATAAAATTAGAGACTTGAGAGAATATCTTGTGACAGAGAATATTTGATGTATGGAACTATTGTTTATTATGTGTTAGGTATTATACCAACCAACTTGTTTACGTTGAATGCTTATAATGTGTGAGCTCTGTTTCCAGGCATTGGAACTAGTGGACAACAACCACCACAATGACAACTATAAGTATTTTGCAATGGAGTTTAAATTCTGGAGAGGTGCAATACGAAATACTGCACATTGTGTTCAGTGGTGCTGACTCCTACAGAGGGAAGAACAACCACAAAGCAGGGAAGACTATATGGAATAGGGTGATTGAATTTCAAAAAAGAGGAGACTTCTTTGAGTATCATTGTTCCAATTTCATTTCATATATTTTCTCTTTGAATCTTTCCAATGCTTCTACAGAAGTTCCTTTGAGAAACTAGAATTGATATTTTTCAAATGAGCACAGTAAGCCCCACAATCTTCCGGAACCTCTTCTAGATTTGCCTAGTGGTTAGCCACAGGATTAGGTTTTGGGACATTTCTCCAGCTGCCTCTTCTTAGATTGGAAGCTGGGAGGAAATCTGGGGGATCTACCAGAATGGGGAACAGAAATGTATCTTGGTAAAGTACCGAAACCATATTTTCATAGTATCTGCTTCATTTTGTGAGAAACTAAAAAAAAAAAAAAGTATTTTGTTTTAGTGGAGAAAAACTTCAGAAAGTAAAACTCAGAAAAATCTTCTGGAACAGTAGCTACAAAAGCTACAAAAATGAAGCTTTTGTAGAAGTCCTGATTTGGGACTGGAGGGATAGTAAAGGGGTTGAGCCACTTGCTCTGCATACAGCACACCAGCACTGCATATGGCATCCTGAGTACTGCCAAGAGTGTTGTAGCACTGAGCACCAATGGGTATGATTCTCAAGCAAACAAGCCAAAAAATGAAACAGAGATCCCAATGTATGGAGCACAAGTCTAGCACAGGCCCCAGGTTCAATCCCTGTCACTGAATGGTCTCCTGAGCTCAGTATAGCTCTGGTGGCCCCTAGCACTAAACAAAATCCTGATTTAGGACAAACTCTTTGAATTGTTTTGACAGATATAGGGCCCTCAATATTGAAAGCAACTTGTCCAAAGAATGGCTTGTCCCTTACAGATCCAGGATGGGATGCTGAACTTGATAAATGGAATAACCAATAAAGCCATAGCAGTAGTCCAAGAATCTGTGCAGGTGACCTCTCCCAAACTCTCCAGACTAAGCTGGTCTCTTTTTTAGACCACAGAGGTTCTGAAAGGAGAGCATGGGTTACTCAGTTAGGGGAGACTCAGTGCAGAAGGGAAGAAGAGAATAATCAGAGGAAAATAATAAACAGGGATGAAGAAAATGAAAGCCGAATCAGCTAAAAATAAGCCAGTTGTGGGTGAGAGATAGTAATTTGCCTTGCACGCAGCAGTAGGGACCCTAGTTCATATCTCTGCACCATAACTGATCCTCTGAGAGCCGCCAGGAGTGATCTCTGAGCACAGAACCAGGAATAAATCCTGAACACAACTAACTTGTGTAGCCCAAACACAAGCAGAATAATTTCAACCCAAAAATCAAGGAGAAGAAGACAAAGAAGTTACCAAAAATGATTCCTTTATCTCAGTAACCCTTTTATGGTGCTTATTAAGGACATATTTGAATAGTGCTGTTTTACACTCAGAAACAGCAACTTTATTTATTCAAGGTGATGACAGCAAACTAGTCTTCTGATATTATTTTCCCCCCTTTCCACGGTATTTTTTTATTCTCTTATTTGCTTCCATCGTTTCTTCCCTCCAGTCTTCTTTTCTTTGTACAAGCGTAGTACTGAGGTTTTCATCATGTATTTTTTTTCTAAACTAGTTATCAAGCCTCCAATGATAGAGTGAGTGGTTTCCATGACAACACGGCCTTTCCTTAGGCCCGGACTCCCTGCTTCGCCTTCTAGAATTCTATTTCACTGTGCAGGTTCGCTTCCTTTGTGGAACTTGAAAGAGCCGCAATTTTGCATTGTGTTGGAGAGGCCATTTGCTTAACTCAATGTGCTTCACTGGACTGGAAGCCTCGGAAGGGCAGCGGCCAGTTATTGCTGTTGCCTGGAGGGGTCGGTCCCCCACCTGGCATGTTTGTTTGTTTATTGCGTTGCCAATACTCTTGGGGTTTCTCTCAGCTCTTTCCTGAAAGTTCCAGGACGTAAACCTTTAGCTCTTAATGATGCTACTAGACACAGCACGAGTCGGGCCAGTAATTACAGGTATACAGGTAAATTTGCGCGCGTGGACGCACACACACACACACACACACACATATGCATGTATGCACAAAGCGCACAGTGTAGCTGCACCGTCAGTCCCAGGCAGTTGCTTTCTGGAGCAAATGAGCGCCTTCGGAGCAGAGCAGGCTGAACCGGCGCTGGCCACGCGGGGCACCGGGGCCTCCGCAGTGTGGGCGGGCGCAGCGGCCAGCGCGCAGCAGGACTCCGCGGGCGAGGGACTGGCGGGCAAGGCCAGCGCGCCGGAGGCAGGGCGGAGGCGAGGTGGGCGAGGATCTGGACCCTGATTGGTCGGAGTCTCGGCGGCGGGGCGTGGTTGCAAGCGGGGGGCGGGCCCGGGGCGCCCAGGGGGGTGTGCGTGGCCACTGCGGCCGTAGTTTCAGTATAAACAAGGCGAGCGGCTGGCCCGGGCGGCGCGTAGCCAGCCAGCAAGCGCCCTTTCCTGCTTCCCGCGCGCTTTCGCTCCGGTGCTTTAAAGGGTCGCGTTTGTGGGACACAAACACAGAGGCGAACAGCTGGGGGAGGCCGAGGACCCTCGCGGTCCTTCTGCTGCAGGTAGGTTTCTTCTCCGAGCGGAGGAAAAGGAGCGGGTGTGCGGGAAGGCTGTGTTGAGCGAGCTGAGCCTGGCAGCCGGGGAGCTGCGCGCGGGGCTGGGGCTGTCGAACCCGAGGCCAGCGGGTACCATCTGCTGCAAAGCTGCCCACGGAGGCCACTGACCCGGGGATGCACCTGCCCCGTAGCCGCGTGCGCCAACAGGTGCGGGGTCTGGCGGTAAGGGCCCCGGGCTGGGGGACAGGTGTGGGGTTTCCCTGGCTTCCAGCGCCCGGATCCTCTGGCCAGGTTTCTTTCTGGCTGGTGATCTCTACTGGTGTCTGAGGATAGGAGTTGAAGGTTTCTGCCAGCTCTATCTCTATAACTGGGGTGCTTTCTTTCCAGGTGGTTAATGCATGTGTGCGGGCATGGGTTGGTTTGTTTTGGGTTGTTTTGACTGCTTGATCATCTCAGTAAAATCTACTTCTTAGGGAGAGAGCAGGGCACAGAAGTCATGCGCTCCTCATCCACTAGGCGATGTTTTTGTGTTTTTCATTCTTTCTCACCTGGAGAACTTGTGCTCTTGGTTTGAAACTCCACGAGGTGTTTTGGGGGACCCGGGGCTGGGTGATGGTAACGTGGACCGGTGTGTATGTACCTGGGGATTTCGCAGGTCGCCAACGTGCGGGGTTTCCTCTCTTTGAAGGGGGATCCTGTGAACAACTTCAGGGAATAAAGGGGCTGAACTAGGGGGCGTGCGCGTGCGGGTGTGTGTGTTTGTGTGTGTTAGTGTGGGCATCATACCCCAGTGGAATTAGTTAGCGCAGTTCAGTTGAAAATAAAGCATCCCTAGCTAAGTCCCTTCAGCGTGCACAGGGTGGTGTGCATGGATGTGAGACACAGGAAGAGATTCCTAGGCAAACTTTCTTTTCCTGAATGCAGATCTGCCTTTGCAGGTGACTTCGTATGTGGTGGCGCTGTGTGTCGAGATGACTCTGTACACAAGTTTGGTTATGTGTTTGCATTGAATGCGTCTCTTGGGAGTTCTTCCTCTGCTGCCCCATGTGACCCTCGTCAGGAACTGCTTGTACGCGCGATCTATATTTAGCTGCGGATGATCTCTTAGGCTCCAGAGCGTTTCAGGACCTAGGGCCTAAAGGGGAAGAGTTCATTCCTGAATAACGTCTGGTACAGTCAGACTCATATGGGATGAATAACCAGTCTTCCTCCTGAAAACAGGAGCTAGAGCTTGGCTTGTGATGTCTGTGTCTTCACCTCAAACAGAATTGAATCCCGGTGTTAAACTTAGGATCAAAAGCAAGGTTTACTGTCAACAGGAGAAGCCTGATTGCAGATCTGTGCAAGGACAGTCACTGTTCAAATGGGGTGTCAAGCAAGTGTAGACTTGATTTCTAAAATATAAAAAGTATGAACGTTTCTTCTTGTTGAGAGTTTCACTTCAGAAAAAGAAAAAAGAAAAAAGGCGGTGTTAGACCCTATTGGGCACAGTGGTAGGGCTAATTGACAGAATGAGGGTTCACTCTATGATCTGTGTTCTTTGATCCTTTCTAGCAGGAATTCTGGCAAAGATAAGGAAATGAGCTGGGAGATGTGGAGGTTTCTAGCTGGCATTTTCCCTTTACATGTGGGTCAATCCTTTGTTTTCCTAGAGGAGGCAACATTTCTGGCTACTAAACTGTAGTCCTGGCCTTGTACTTCAGCTTTGTCTAATGGAGCGTGAAATTCATAGAATTTATTTCTCCCATGGTACATTTCCAGTCTTAATCCATTTTTTTTGGTTGCCACAAGACATTTTATCTGGTACTACCACACCTGAAACCTGCACTCATACCATGTTTTGGATAGCAAATCACCAGGAAGCGTGTATATTGTTTATTTTTTGGCGTAGCAGCCATTCTTGGGGATAGATTACTAGATAGTCATTATCACAATCATATGTATTTCTTGTTTCTAACATATGTTTGTATCCAGTATTATATTCACTATTGACTAATAAGGTAAAATAGATCCTCAAGCCCTATTACAAAATTCCTGCCTAGAATAAGAGAGAGGGAAAGAGGGAGAGAACAAGGAAATGGAGGCAAAGCAGGTCATTTCTAGGGAGGGTGCTTAACACAACACAAAAAGTAATAGGATCAGTTTAATTCATCTCCAAGAAGCTGTCTGGAAAAAGGAGATGGTGTTTGAATGACCCTTGGATAGGAGAGGAAGAGGGGAAAGAATTTAAAATCTGTAAAACAGGCATTGAGAATCTTGACTTTGGAATAAGAGGAAAAAAACATTATAATGGCTTGTGAGGTTTTTAAGAGATAAACTGTACTGTTGAAAATACTACTTAAGATTTAACTGGGATTTTGTTGTGAATGTTAACTTCAGGCTTTGTCTCTAATCCTTTCACTTTTTCAAAAGCAGAATTGTTCTTTTTTGTTAAAGCTATAAAAATGAGATCCCTAGGTCATGCTGAAAGGTCAGGCTATTAGTGCTTCAGGAAGATTTCTGCTCAAGAAGTGAGACTTGGGTTTTGATTTAGGTGGGCTCTCACAAGTCACTTTACTCTCTTCCTTTACCTTCAGTATCTCAGAAATTGATCCGGTATTGAGCAGGATGATTTATGAGTCTCTTTTAGCTCTGTGACAAGGGATTTATTTTGTCAGACTGTGCACTCCATGCACTTGCATTTTCTATTAGTCTTGGAAGTATGTAAAGAGTCTTGAAGTTTCTTGACTTGAAGTTAGATGTTCAGCTACTTTCTGGGCTCATGGGAGTGAGAAAAGGGAGTGAGGTTTACACTATTGACAGTTGTGTAGGGATCTAATATTTTCTTGAACTGATTTTTGTGTACTACAAAATAGTCTCAAGAAAGTTAGGCAGAAAGACTTTTTGACCTCTTAAGTCTGTATTATAACTACACAATTTTAATTTTGCTTTTGATCCTTAGGCCATTTCTTCCCTATGGCTTATATGTTTACTGTATATTTACTATACTTTGACTTGTATATTTATTGATTTATACTTCTATATGTTACTATATCCTTTGTATAGTTAGTAAACAAACATTTAGTGTTCATTAAGGTTATATATTTACTATTTCCTAGTTTAATAACTTTGTTGTAGCTTTATGTATTTATATTATATATTTATCATTACTATAGTATATGTATCTTATGCACATACGTATGTATGCATATATATATGGAAATAATTCAGCTTACTCAATTTTATTTTTAGGAAGCCCTGATGTGAAAATTAGTTTAACATGGAAAAAGTACAAATTATGTTTGTCATGAGAATATTTTGTAGATAGCCTATAGCATTTTCTTTATCTGAAAGAGAAGACTGGAAAGAGAGGATAAATATAAGGCTTTCAAGAACTTGCAGACAAGAATAAAATTAGGGGCCCGGGAGATAGCATGGAGGTAAGGCGTTTGCCTTTCATGCAAAAGGTCATCGGTTCGAATCCCGGTGCCCCATATGGTCCCCCGTGCCTGCCAGGAGCAATTTCTGAGCATGGAGCCAGGAGTAACCCCTTAGCACTGCCGGGTGTGACCCCCCCCCCAAGAAAGAATAAAATTAACCACTAACCAACCATATTTCATGATGAAATGCAAAGAAATTTTTGCTTATTTACTAAGTGACTTCCCTTGGTATCATTTTCTTACTGATATTCATTGCCTTTAAACAAAATAGACCCTTTAAGTAAAGGAAACTGTATGATAGTCTGTAATTTAACTTGATATCTAACTGATATAAATGATGATTCAGCTTCTTATATCTGTGCTGCTCAGGATGGCAGCAAATCACCACAGGAGATCTTTAAATTTAGCTACATTTAAACCCAAAATTTAATTTCTTAACTCTATTAGCCATATTTTAAATATGCATATATGTTTATCAGACCGTGCAAAATCATGCATTTCCGGTATCCCAGAAAGTGGGTTTATGTTTGTATTGGGGTGATATCCAAAATGCTTACTCTTGGCTCTGTGCTCAGGGTTGTGCTTGGGGATCTTATTTGGTGCCAGGGATAGAACCTGGGCCGAATGTGTATAAAGGAAACACCCTACATTATGCCAGCTTCCAAAATACTTTAGTATATATTGAATTTTGTTATCAATTCATTTATTCTCACCCATAGATGGGTACCTACCTCAGGCATAAGGAAGGATGAGAAAGAAAAGAAAAACCTTATCAGCCAGAGTATGTTTTCAACAATACAACAGGAACTGTGTCATTTGTCAAATTCAATAATGCTCAAAATCACAAATGACAGTTTCTCTTACCCAACCCCCACCCCTATCCAAGTTGTCCTTGGCTGTTGAAACCCTTTTCAGAAGTGGAAAGCACCAGCCTTTTTAAAGACAAGGTACGTGTGCCATCTACGGTTCGATACAGGAACTACACCAAAGTTGTAGTTCTAAGAACAGTCAACAGTTCCATATTCAATCTCTCATATAAAATAATGTTAAGTGACTCCTGGTCTTTTTAGAATTTCTATGTTCTGAAATGTCATTTAATTTTTAGTAAGCTTCTAACAAGATATTTCCAAGATAAAAAGATGACAAATTTTAGCTTTGTTTTTCTTCCAAAGAAACTGAAATCAGTGAGTCAGAATGACCTCCATCCACCAATGAGTAATTAGTCAAGTTTGGGGAGGGACGAATATAATCTACTATTGTATTTCCATGGATACGATAACAGTGTCATAAGATAATAACAGTATCGATAAACTAGGTAAAATGCAACTTTTTTCTTTTAATAATTGAAAAAAATTATTGTCCTCAGTGATGAGAAATATTCTTTCCCCAAACATATACTATTTTTCCCTTGACTGGGAAGCTTACTAAGCATTTGGGGCTCTGTTCCAAAGTAGGGACTTTATCTGGGAGTTACTTTTTGTCTGGATGCCAGAGGAATGAGTTGATTCTGCGTCGTCTCTGAATTGTGTTCACTCTCCACACAATGCCTCTCTTTTCAAGGAAATTTTTAGAGGCGAACTTTCCTTACTGTTTCTATAAATACTTTTAGAAATATTTATTTCTTAATGAAGAAAGAATCAAGAAGCCAACCTTGCAGATGCTTTCAAACTTGGTAGTGTCTGGAAACTTGGCTTTGCCTTCCAGCATGATGCAAACTCCTAGTTGTATCCACTGTGAGCTGGGAGACAATCACTGTGCTTTGGGAGCCAGTGGTGCTGAAAGGAGGCTGCCAGCTGGAAGAGAACTGAACTCTGTGTCCTCTTTCTAACTCAGATTTCTGGAATCTCACATAAGGCAGGCAGAAGTGGATCAACAAAGTACAAAGTTCCTTTAGAATCTCAATGCCAATTGGGAACCAGGAATTATAAGGTGTAAAATTAAGCCTCTCCTCATTGAATAAATATAATTCCAAAGTTCAGCTCTGATAAGGAGTCCTTTTTTCTTTCTCAAAGGTTTTTATTTTAATTGGAACACATTCCCAACATTTAACCAAGGTGCTGGCCAATGACTATTGATCAATATAAAGACACCGAATGTGTTAATATTTCACCAAGGCACTTTATGTTGAAATAGGGGTTGAATCAAAACTTTTCTTTGACATCTGCTTTTTTCACTTCTGTGTAAAGGAAATGCTGAACTGACATTCTGATAAGCGATTTCTTCAGTACCTTGAGCAGCTGTTGCGGGATTGCTTTTGATTTTTATTCCCATCAATGTCCTTCTTTCAACCTCTTTTCCAATTTGAGTTGTCACCTGAAATCATCTCAGCCCTGTACACCTGCCTCATCATACATAACACTGTGCAAAAACAGTTCCTAATTCAAATACAGTCCTCTGTTTGAGGAAAGGCATCTTTTCATCTGCGCTTTAGTTGGTAAAAAACTATTTAGGTGTGCCTTTTTTTTAATTTTTTTAAGTTTTTTTTTTATTTAGGCACCATGATTACATATATGATTATAGTCAGGTTTCAATCATAAAAAGAGCACCCCTCTTCACTAGTGCAACCTTCCCACCACTAATGCCCCATTCTCCCTCCTATCCCCCCTACCTGTATTCCAGATAAACATTCTACTTCTCTCACTAGGTGTGCCTTACACATTCATTTATCCCTTAAATCACCCAAAGCTTGCTGCCCAATCAATGTCAGACTGAACTTTTTGCAGGATCCTTGGAAGAACAGGAAATATATTTGTGAGTGAATTAACTGCTGCTCTTAAGACATCTTATCCATCAGCTTACTTTTAGCTCTACTAGTTCATATTAAGAAAAGGCATTCACTTTGAATACCTTAACTTCCTTTGGGAAAATATTCCTGCTAAATATCGCAGCCAAAATATCCTAACTCTGTACTTAAGAGGGTGGCTCTAATCATTCTATTAGCTTGATTATTTCTTAAGTCTAGGTTGGGAGTTGGAGAGAGAGTACAAGAGTTAAGGCGTTGACTTTGCTGCATTTACCAATGTGGGTTTCATTTCCAGTTCCCTATTTAGTCCCTCAAGATCCCATCAGGAACGACCCCTGAGCACAGAGCCAGAAGTAAGTCATGAGCCCAGCCAGGTGTGACCCAACCTCCACCAATCCCCCAAAATAAAAGCTCAGGTTTCCTTCTGTAGTCTCTCTGATTCCTCTCCTCTCTAAATTGCTGCCTGAGTTTAAAGGAAGAAAAGAAATGCCCATTTCAGTCTCTACCAAACCAAAAAAAAATTATCTTTTAAAAATTATTTTTAACTCTAATTGTTCAATACTGCCCTCATGTTCAAGTATTCCTTATACTCTAAGAAGTCAACCTTGAAAGCTTCCTTCAAGTCATGTTTTCAACTCTGAAAACTTCCTTCAAGTTATGTTTTCTTTCTCAGAGGAAGAACAGGTAACTAGTATTTAGGCTCCTTACAGGTCAGCACATGTGCTTCCTGAGCTTCAGGGCCCTAGACTTGCAGAAATTAACACATTTCCTTAAGAAGATGGAGAAACATCTATGATTTTTCCCAAAAGTAATTGGTCAAATAGAACAGGGGTCTCAAACACGGCCCGCGGGCCGTTTGGGGCCCTCCGTATAACTTTTTGTGGCCCTGCCCTAGAGGAATCTTTTTTTGTTTTGTTTTGTTTTAGTTATTTGGGTCACACCCCCCAATGTTCAAGGCTTACTACTGACTTTGCACTCAAGGATCACCCCGACTTTGCCTCCTGCAGCCCCTAGGTAAATTGAGTTTGAAACCCCTAGAATATAAAATGAGTTTTCAGGAACTGGCTTACATCTGAAATTTGGTAAGATAAAAATTGGTTGTGAGCCAATCTAACCTCTGCCTTAAGTCCTAATCAGAGTTATTTGGATAAATTCAGCATCTTTTTCACTGGTCTCATATAGTTATCATTTTCCCCAAGGGACTGGGGGTGAGGTCAGACTTTAATATTAACAGTAGATCAATGCCAGTATTTAATGCTGTCATATACTCTAATTTTAAGATACTTGTTTTCTGGTCAGCAGACTCCCAGTTTTATTTATATACAGTTAAGCAAAATTGTGTTAATAAGAATGGTGGAGAGGTGAAACTGATTTTAAAATTATGTTGAAAGGATCTAGAGATGGATAAACTGAGGATTGCAAAAGGCTCAGGAAATAGGGCATTAATTGCAGAAGTTGTAAGGAGGTTTGCTGCAGATAAAGAGAAATGAGAACTACACTATGATAAGGAAATGGACACTGGGATAGGAGTAGCTTTATGCTCAGCCAGCAAGAAAATCATTAGTAAATGATTTCTAGAGTTAATGATTAAACTCAGGCCCCTTACAGTGAAGTAAACATGGTGAAGGCACCTTACAGTGAAGTGAACATGGGGATCTTTTCCAACAGGCTGAGAGACATAGAAGAATGTGCAGATAAGGAAAGGAGAGGAATTGGGAAGAGACTTGAGTATATGGTAAGGTTAAAACAAAAACAAAACAAAACAAAAAATCAAAATCATCTCATTTCATTCAGGCTCTAGGGGCTCCTGCATTGGTTTGATTTTGAGCCATTGGTTCAAAGTCTGAAACTTGCCCACTTTATGGAAATAAACAACAAATGCAAACACCTTGTGGCTTTTCATGCTGACTCTATGAAAAGATCATGAGCTAGCCATGAACATTTTGGGGCTAGTTCTTCACATGTTACTGCCATGATGACAAGGTCCTGGGAGTCCCATTTTTATCTGTTATTCCTATGATGTGTGTCCCTTTTCATGCATTCTGCCTAGCTCCTGTACCAGAGTCTGTGACTAAGAAAGACTAGAGTTGAGGC